>CAUYON010006020.1:0-16902 GCA_963573935.1 Arctocebus calabarensis | reverse complement strand
ATGGCTGCAACCAAAAAATGGCTGGGCATTGTGGCGGGTGCCTGCAGTCCCAGCTACTTGGTAGGCAGAGGCAAGAGACTCGCTTGAGCCCAGGAATTGGAGGTTGTTGTGAGCTGTGATGCCACGGCACTCTATCCAGGGTGACAGCTTGAGGCTCTGTCTCAAAAAAAAAAAAAAATTAGTTGTCTATTTTTTGATACTTTGGAAAAAAAAGAAGTTAACTCCATACTGAGCCTCAGAGTCAAAGCATTCTATAATAGACATATTCTTACTCGACAAAGTGAATGTTACTTTCTTTGCATTATTATTGTTTAATATTTCGATGCAATAATCTGATTTCTTTTCTGAATGTATTTATCTTCGTTTGTTCTTTATGAGGTTTTTGTTTCTAGTCCTTATTTTAAACATTGTCCTTATCTTCAACATTAGTCCTTAAACATTGTTATTGTTATTAAATTTTAAGCCTTTTTAATTTTGTGAAGGCAAAAAGTGGAAACCTAATAAACATATTTATATGTAAAAAAAATGGTAAAAGTTGTTGGCAAAAACTGAGGTGAAAGAAAGTGGGTTAGAGGAAGAAAAGGTTGGAGATTCACGGAAAAGAATGTGAGATTTGATCATATTTGACAAGAAGCAGCCGTTGCCTACAAGGTAAGTGGTAAGTTTTTATTATTTTTTTAATTTTTCAGGTTCAAATTGAAGGAGTAAGAGTTGAGAGAGTAAATTGATTGCTTATGAGTTACCAAGTATCTGCATGTTAATATTATATTAATAGTCTGGGTGTTTCAGCCAGCTTTACAGGACCAGCAGATGTTGCTGGGATTAGCTACATGAGGGGAGAGATGAACATAAGATGAAGAACCCAAAAAAGTGCTTTTAAAAAATGAACAGGAATTAATAATAATTTAAGGGACAAGGGCAAAGAATGAAAGGCCTAGGTTCTGAAGTGGTGAACAGACTAATTTTCTCATTGTGTTAGTTCAGCAAAGAGAATTGAGCGGTCCAGCTCCATACTCTGTGTCCTTGGGAACAAACTAAAGTCAAAGACATCTGGAATTGTTTGGAAAGAAAAATATTTGGAGAAACGTTAACATGCTACCCTAAGAAGCAAATTAGTGTAATATGCTTAATATCTGAAATCTTTCCGGAATGTTATGCAGTTGATATATTTAACTAATGTCCTTTCCAAGTAATAGAAAGTTGGAAAAGTTTACGATTGTGGCTATATAGCATATCAACAACAATGCATTATTCTATTAATAAATATTGAAGCTCAGTAAGTTCTGAAATCACAACTATAAATATGGAACAATAATTAAGGAAAAATAAAACAGGAGATGGGACCAAATGCTAAATGTAGAAATCCCAGAGCAATATTATCCTCTAGATTTCCTAAATAGTGAGGTTTATGAGCAAAAAGCCAGCATTCTCCCTCTAATTGCTGGTCATGAGTCAGCAATGACTGACTTTCTTCCTCTAATATAACCATGTCATTGGTCTGGATTAATGGGAGAATGGACATGCATCTCTTCTTTAAATTTTAAATAGGTGAGTCTCAATCTACCAGATCAGGACATTCAGATAATTAAAATCCTTACAAGGTTATATTTTAGGAGTTCTCAGAAGTATTTCAAATATGCTCAGGAAAATGTCTCCATCATCAGTTTGATCAGGTCCCTTTGAAACTACTGATATTCCACTGTCTCCTGCTTGGGCTCCAACAACTGAGTGTCTCTGCTTTTGGCAGATTCTTCTAGGAGCTTCCTCAGCAGTTTAACGCTACAGCGCATTGCCAACTCTTGCCAGACTCAGGCTCAAATGGTAAACAAACAGGAATCTCTAGGCTGTGTGATTGTGTCTTGTGAAAGAGAGAGGAATGTCTCTCATTTGCTTGTGTTCCATCCACTAGAAATCATTAACGTCCAATTATTCCTGGAGCTAACATTTAAAGAATGTTGATTCATTCCAGGCCTGGTGCTTGGTACTAGGTATAAAATATTGAGTGAAAAGCAGCCACCTTTGCAGAGGAGCCAGATCTTACCTAAATAAATCTAACAATGACACACACACTTATAAAACTACAATCACAGGGAGAATTCTAAAGGAAAGGAAGAGGCTACAATGAGATTCAATATATCAGTAAAAGCAAACTAGATGAGGTAGTGATGGATAGAGTGGGAACAAGAAGTGGTCCAAAGATTCTGTGACAGTTGTAATGTCAAGATTCTCAGGATCTGGGGAAAACAACAAACAAAAACAGAGTGGCTAAATTTCAGAGAATAAAGGAGAGAATAGTCCTGGAGAAATCTATAAGAGCCAGAATATGCCTTGTTAAGCTGTGATATCTTTATTCCAATAGTAAAATTTTATAATCTGGGGGGTGAGAAGGATAGGTGTCCCTATCAAAGTTGTGATAAGGACTGCTAAGGAAAGTTGATTAAAGAGGGGCATGATTTATTTCAAGCAAAAGGAGAATTGTGTTGTATGTGTTTTAATTTCAGGTTAATGTGAGGGTACCAACAACCAGGTCACAATATTTCAGTTTGTTAGGTAGAGTTCCGCTTTCAGTTGTGTCCTGCACCCAAAAGATTGTGCCATACACCTGACTTTTGTGTTTTATATAGAGCCTCCTCCCTTCCCCTTCATCCTCATTCTCATTAGCAATTAGTGAAGGAGGTGGCTATGCTTGGAGACAAATAATAACAAACAGCTTGTTACAATCAGATTTGTTCCTCTCCTCTGATGACTCTAGCTTTTTGACTTTGGTCCACATTTTTGTACATGGCTCTATAGGAAGCACCTTATAGGAATTAAGTCTAGATAGGAATCTCCTGGCAATTTACTAAAGATGCCCAGCCATTTCTGAATCCATTGAATTTCACCTGGGATCCCTACTCTACCAGGACACAAAACATGTATCTTCTTTTAATGCACAAAATCTGCATCCTTAAAATCTCCTATATTAATCTATGTGTCTCTAGTCAGGAAAGATAATTCCTTTGATTACCTTCTAATTTGAGCCCCTAAATTGGGATCTATGATTTAAATAATAAAGTAGTCACCTTTTCATTGAGTCTGCAACTGCCAGACTAATACATATGTTTTGTGTTTTCAAATATCATATCTGTTTAAAGCAACTATAAAATTTGAAGGCAGAGTAACAGTGATTTCAATTGACCTTCGTAGATATGGTTACAAATTCTAAAATCTTGAAATCTTGGACAAGTTTCTTCAATCAATTCTTCAGTCACTTCATCTGAAAAATAGTTGTACTGTAGTATGAATATATAATAAGAGTATACATAATGTGCTTGGAAAAGTACCTGCTATTACAAAAATTATGATTATTTCTGTATCATTATTATTAATCAAGCTTTATGATTAGTACAGTACAATAAAAGATGAGCTTCTGCTAAGTCTGTCTTCTCTTTATTGTTATTTAGTAAAGACTTCATGCTTGTTGACGTTAGTACTATAATCTCTTAATAAGCAGCATATGAGCTTTTTTTTACAAGTCTTCATAAAAATGGAAAACTTAAGTTTTGCGTTCTAGTCCAAAAGCATATGGGAAAAACTGTTTCAGAAGCTTTAAATATTAACAAGAGGAACACAGCATAATGATACAGGGAAAAAGTGAGAGCATGAATGCTCAGAATTGCTTTTAGTGGGAAAAAGCAGCCAGCATTTGTTGAGAGCTAAAGATTTTTTTTTTTTTTAAATAGACACAAATTTAATTGGCAGGACTTGGCATCATTTACGGGAAAATGTTTTATTTATTTCAGTTTAAATATATTTGAAACACTATTTTAAAATACTGTTTTGCCAAGTGATGAGGAAGCTGTTAAGTGGTTCAGGATTTAATGCCCTAGTTAGCCTTTCACCTCTAAGGCCCTTCATCTAGCTCCATGTCATTAAGCTCATACATTAAATGAGGTTTATGGGATAAGGGAGCCCCACGTCGGATACGAATGCTGTATGCTAGGAAGCCATTTTGGACAATGGAGCCTTCAGGTTGTAGATTACTTGGGGTAGAAACGAATGGACATTCAAATTTATAGGGGCATCAGGGAAAAAAATGCCATTGATGAAACTAAAATCTTTCTTCTTCTGTTTAATCAGGGCCAACCTGAGGAAAAATTATAAAGTAGATAAAGAATGTCTTCATTGGAATTCCATCTCTGTCAGTGTTGTTTTTCCTTCTTTTCTATCTACTCTCAAGAGGAATAAAAAAAAAAAACCTATGTATCTCTGAGGATGCCATTTCTCACAGGGGCTCTCCTACCACAACCAGATGAGCAGTCCCCCATTCACAGGGGATAAATTCCAAGACCCCCAAGACATGTCCCAAACTGGATAGTGTGGAACCCTTTTTATCTATTTTGTTTTTGATCTGATAACCTAGATGCCTATGAAATGAGTGAGGAGTGGGTAGCATAGACAGCCGAGATATGCCGGACAGAAGGATGAGTCACATCCCAGGCAGAAAAGAGCAGGATGGTGTGAGATTTATCACACTGCTCAGAATGGCACATAATTTAAACTTATACATTGTTTATTTCTGGAATTTTCCATTTCATAGTTTTGAACTGCAGGTAACTGAAACCAAAGAAAGTGAAATTGGGGATCAAGAGGGGCTACCGAATGTTCTGGATATAACTATTGATACTTGCATTTCTTTGTATCATGCAAATTCATAGCCGTATGTTTTTCCCTCTGCTGTTATCCCTGCCTAGAATGATGATCCCTAGCCCCCAAGCTCCCAGGTCTCGCTGGAGAATGGAATGATTTAATTTTCAAAACAGAAACAAGGATGTACTGCTTGATGAGCCCTTCATGGACAATCCCAATAGATTTAGACACTCCGGGGAGAGCTTCCTCACCTCTGTCCCCTGTTACTAAGTGTATTCCTCAGTCTCTTGCCTATCTGGAGTACGGTTGGAGGACATCCTTTCACAGGGTCAATCATTCAGTGACCTGTGCTGAAAATGCTTCTGCCAGCCTCTGATAGTGCCATATTTACACCTGACTCCCGGGGCTACCTTGAGAAGCAAAGAGAATGTGTGGAAAACTCATACCCGCTTCTAAATGCCCTGAACCAAGGCAACTAAGTCCTTTCTGCTCATGGCCTTTTGGTCAGAATCCATGACCTAACTATGAGGGAGGTTGGGAGATGGAGTGCACACAGATTGGTGGGTAAGCCCTATTGTTTCACACATAACCTGCAACACATCAGTGGTCTTGTTTACATAAGCACTCTCCCTAAAATTCATATTTCAGGTCCCTGAGGGCTGGGGATTTGTTTTTACACAATGTTCAAATACTGTGCACTGACAATGAACTCATATTAAAGAACTAACATATTCGCTCATAAGAAAAGAGGTAAAGAAGAAAACTCTTTATACACCTGAGTCGTTCAATTCCTAGCAAGATACAAGGCGACATTGCTCTTTTCATTCTGCAGACAGGCCACTAAGGCTCAGATTATTTAAATGAATTGTCACAAAAGTGGAATTCCAATTCAAGCTGACTCTTAAGTATATGCTACATTTCAAATTTGAAATGTTTTATTTCAAAAGGAGATACTTGGAAAGACTAAAACAGAAAGGAATAAATTTCTCATATGATGTTCTCATGGCTTAATTTGCTTTATAAGCAGGGGGACATTTTGCATGTGTTTAAGAAGGCTTTGAATCAATCATAAAACCCTTGTGGCCTTGCCCAGGGTTTGAATGCCCCAGTAGGTTATATGTTTGGTATTCTAACAATCTGGCCGTGAGGTCCCTTTCTAGTGAACATCATCTCATAGTTTTCGAAGAATATAAAGAGAGATTTAAAGTTTGTAAAGTGCTTAGGATCATGTCTGGCACAAAGAAAACACTTTCAATTTTTAATTCTTTATTTACTTGCCTCCCATCTTTTGCTTTGCTGAATAGACCCTTTGATCATTCTGCAAAATAGGCGTTGCTCCTACAGTCACATGCAGAAATACCAGAGTTGATTATTTAATTTCAATGGGGATATTTGTATAAAATTTTAAGTCTGAACTGGGCCTAAGTACGTTTAGGAGGATCCCTCAATTGACAGGTAAGAAAACAGATTCAGAGAGGAAGAAGCAGCTTCTTCAAGGTCATAAATGTGACTTCAGCCGGATTGATCCCACCTCCTAATTCAGCATGCTTCCCTTCTCTGAGCAGCAGGTGGGTGCTCAGTGATAAATACTTGTCAGCTACTGATTGATTAAGAATATTACATTTTTCCATCTGGTTGTGTGTGTGTTGGGGGTAGTTGGAGTCTGCATAAGGGGCGGAAGAACCTCAGCGAAGTAGTTCCAGCCTATTTGGTTCCTATCTTTAGAAAAATACTCCCCCAGCCAATGTTTTCAATAGAATAATTGCTTTGTGTTCATAACCAATTCAAACTCTTTTCAGCAACTATTCTTTCCCCATGTGAGAAGCATGGTGAGCATTCCCATTCCATCTTGAAATAATATTTTCATTTTCAAGTCTAAAGATAGTAACTAGGGTAAAGACTTAGTCTAAACTTAGCCACTAATAGTCCGGGGTTTTTAAATTTGTCATTATAATAATTTTTTTTTCTCTTTCTTTTCTTGAGTACAGAACTATCACAGAGGAAGACAAACTGGTCTTTTGTTAGCAACCAAAGCCATTGTTTTTTGCCTTGTAATTTCCAAAAAAGTTTAAGAGGCCGTGCAGTATATTTTATCTCTTATTAACAAATAGCACTGCCCTGAGGTGTTGCATGAGCATTTCCAGTTAAGGGGATGGTAGATGGAAGAATTGAAAGAAACTGCAGTAGCTGATGGGTCTGTAACCAGGAACCACTGCAGTTAGTTCCAAGGGACCTGATATCCCTGTAAGGAGGGGAGAGTGATGGGGTGCTTAGTCTGTTGTAACGCAAAAGTAAACTAAGAAAAGTAAAGGGCTTTCTTGATATATTTCCTGACTCACTTTACGCTCTAAGTGTGAGTTAAAATTTGCGATTAAGTCATCCTTAAATATAATGTATACATTTAAAAAATGAAAATATACCAGGAGAGAAATAGTTTAGAAGGTAATCTAAGTTGTCCCTTTAATTTATTACTGAATCATGGTTATACTTCAGGTAACTGAAAACTTTCCTCAAAGTAAAATAGCTCTTATCTCTTATGATAAAAGACAGTGTGAGCCTTCTCATAGGGAACATTTGTGAATTCAAAATAAATATCTCTACAGGGTTTGGATAAATGTGAAGGATGGGTGTTCAAAGTTACAGCATGCAAAGGTGGGTCCGAGGGTCTGAGACTGCTTTAAGGTTGTACATTGAGATAATTTCCAGAGTGACCTTGGAGACGGGCATAATCTGCATCGGTTAGGATCGTCTAGCCCTCTTTGTACTCTTCCACTACTCCTTACGCACGGTAGGTAAACCAAACACCTTCCAAAAAGAGTATCAAACCCCATGTAATAAGAGGAGAAATCATTCTTTTATAGTTATCCTGATAAGGCTTAAGTTCCTTGCTCTGAAGTGAAGGGACTATCCAAGGAAAGACTTTCTGCTCAGTATGGTTAGTGCCATCACAGGCAGCCTTCAAGTTCTCAGATCCTTCAGAGTTGGACCCAGCTGCAGAATCACATCACATGAAGTCTCACCCCTCCCATGACAGTCTGCATCTACTGACTCTGCGGGAAGTAATAGCAAATATACTTCGTCAATTCTATTTGGTGCAGTCACATGGAAAAGCCCGATGGAGCAACCTTTGCTTTAGAACTCTCTATATCAGGTTGACCAAATTTTTGGATTGTGTCTGAGTTTCATATTAATCCCTTTCTCTACCAAATCCTGAATCACCCCTGTTTCATTCACAGGTGTTGATTCTCAATAAACACCTTGTACCTCAAACTTCATCTCTGCACCCGCTCCTGGAAAACTCACTGTGTAATACTCCCTGCTTACTTGTTCCACTATCCCTCTATCCTACCTGCCTTATTAAGCTTCGTTCTAAGAAAGCTAACAATTTGCTTGCTTTTTGCCTGCCCCCAAGCTGGTAAATGTGTCTGGAGCAAAAAAGCAAAAACAAAGAAAACATCACAAAAGAAAAAAGCAGCTATGCTGATTCACTCTACATTCATAATCACCAGTCTCCAAAGGACACTCAGTGACTCTGCATTTTTCTATTTCTATTCAGTTTCCGCACACCAACTTTCTTTTCTTTTCACTGTATAGTTTAGTTTAGAAAGATTTGGAAACCCTCAATACATAGTTTATTGAGAAGGAAAAATGCCCTTGGTGATGCCTTCAACTTTCTTCCACCTAATCTGTAAACCGTCTACATCCTGACCCAGGCTCTGTCCTTTCCCTTTGGGTACAGATGACCCTCATTGAAATCATATGCTCTGATCTTGCCTTCCTAAGGACTTCTAAGTGTCACTCTCTTTCCCAGCAATATCAATTTTTCTCTACCTATTGGTTCATTTACATTAGCATTATTATTTTTTAGTCCTGTAAAATATCTTGATGACTGCCAGGGATTTGACTAGAGCAACAGTGAAAATAAGTAGACAGGTTAGGAGACTATTCCACGCTTCTAGAAAGTTTAGATAGTGTCTTGGCTAGAATTAGTAGAGATACAGAGAAATAGCCTAGGCTACATTTTGAAAACACAGAACTTGTTCTCTGATTAAATGGAGGCGTGGTAAAAGGAATGAATAAATATGATTCTTGTTTGGATTTGAATAACTAGGTGTTACCCTTTGTAAAAAAGGGGAGGACCAGAGGAGAAACAAGTTTAAGTAAAGAGGAAGATGAAGTTTGTTTTGGCCATGCTAGTTTTAGATTGTAAGAGGAAGGATATCCATGTTTGTGGGTTAGTTCACAGGCCAGGACAGGACATTTAAATTTACATTAGCATTATTATTATGCTAATGTAAATGAACTGGTGGGTAGGGAAAATGCTAATGTAGATAACGATAGTGAGCAATTCATGGTAGAGTTCAAAACTACACCTTGCCATCAGAATGTGTTGGTTTAAACACTGGCTGTAGTGCTCACTGGGTGAAGCCCATTACCCTGCCACTCTATGCTTCAATTTCCTCCCTATAATAGTTCTTACCTCCTAGGGATTTTTTGAGAATCTTTAAATCAGGAGATGCATTTAGAGTAGCACTTTATACCATAGTAACAAAATAAATAGTAGGGATTAGTAGTGTTTATATATCCTGTTCTCAAAAATTATGCTAATAAATATTTTTAAAAAATCTTTTTTGACCATTCTCCCTCTACATCCTGGTCCATTTTGCTGTTCTCCATCACATAAATATTTGTAGATTACTCATACCTTCACTTCCTCATCTTCCATTCTGTCCTCAATGCCCTTGGAATGGGCTTCATTCCCCACTGTCTTTGAATCATATTTGAGAAGTAACTAATCAACGTGGCCAAATCCAGATGCCATTTTCCTGTTGTTTCACATAATCAAGCATGTTTTAATGTAGGGACCATGACACTTTAATTCAAACATTGTTTTATTAGTGTGATGCCACAGTTACCTAGCTTTCCTTCCAGGTCAGTGAGGACATTATCTCTGGTTCCTTTGCAAACTCCCTTGGTTCTATTCAAACACTATCTGTTTTCCTTTTTGGTTAATATGAGGTTCTTCTTTTTCCCTAATTATACACTTTTCTTAGGGATCTCATCTGCCCTTGTGGCTTCAACTAGCATTCCGAGGGCTATTCTCTCCTCAATTTAAATTTCCTGCCCTGGCCTGTCAACTAACTCACAAACATTTATGTCCTTCCTCTTACTATGTCCACTAGCATGGCCAAAACAAACTTCATCTTCCTCTTTATTTAAACTTGTTTCTCCTCTGGTCTTTCTCTTTTAACAAAGGGTAACACCAAGTTATTCAAATCCAAACAAAGGAATCATATTTATTTGTTCTTTTTATCACACCTACATTTAATCAGAGAACAAGTTCTGTGTTTTCAAAATGTAGCCTAGTCTATTTCTCTGTATCTCTACCAATTTTAGCCAAGACACTATCTAAACATTCTAGAATCCTGGAATAGTCTCCTAACCTGTCTTCTTGTTTTTACTGTTGCTCTATCAAATCCCTAGCAGTCATAAGATATTGTACAGAAATTAAATTATATCACTTCCCTGCTTAATGTGCTCCAATCATTTCATCTCCTAATAAAAATAACATCTAAATTCCTTACCTTCCTTTTGAAGTTTCCTGCCTACATTCTTCAGATATATATAGTGTTTTATTTTTCTTATTTTGAATAAAAGACTTTATTCTTACCCCATGGCCTAATGCTGGCTTTTTTCTCTGCCTGGAACACTGGCCATTCTTTCTTTCTTTTTTTTTTTTTTTTTCTCATAGAGACAGAGTTTCACTTTATTGCCCTCAGTAGAGTGCGGTGGTGTCACATAGCTCACAGCAACCTCCAACTCCTGAACTTAAGTGATTCTCTTGCCTCAGTCTCCAGAGTAGCTGGGACTACAGGCACCCCCCACAATGCCTGGCTATTTTTTTGTTGCAATTTGGCCAGGGCCGGGTTTGAACCCTCTACCCTTGGTATATGGGGCCAGTGCCCTACCCACTGAGCCATAGACACTGCCTAGCAGCGGCCATTCTTTCAAACCTCACATAACTGGCAATTGTTCATCATATAGTTCTCAACAGAAATGTCACCTTTTTAAGGAAGCTATGTATTCTGATGTTCCCCTTCCTCATCATCAGGATTGATCACATCCTTTTTAACTTTACTATTAATCTTCAGCTGAGACAACCCTATTTATTGCAATGGTTTGAAGATGGCTTGTCCCCAACTTAAGTTGAGGCTTGTTCTCCGATTAGGTGATATTGGGAGGAGCTGATTAAGTCATTAAAATGGATCCATGCCATTCTCAAGAGGTAGGATTAGTTCTCTGGAGACACTGGCTGGATATAAAGTAGATCAGCCTCCCTGTCTCTTTTGCACAGGCCCAGTGGCTTCTTTCACACGACGTGACGTCATCTGCCAGGTTATGATGCAGCCACTGGATCTTGAACTTCCCAGTGTCCAGGTCTTTGAGCCAAATACACCTCTTGATAAGTTACCTAGTCTCAGATATTATAGCAGTGGAAAGCAGATTGACCTTTCTTTTCTCATTCATTTTCTATTTTTATTCACAAGAATGCCAGTTTCATGCTAATAGTATTTTTATCTATTTTGTATACTAGATTATCTCTGACATATGGTAAAGGATCAAAAATTAGTTTTCAAATGAGTACACTCTAGCCTTTCCATGCTTTAGGCACAGTTCTCACTGCAGCTAATTTCACCTCTTCTTGTCTTTATATTATTACGTCTCTTTATCTCTCTTTCTTTCTTGACTTTTCCTTTGTTACTTAGGCTTTGCCTCCTGGGTACAATGTTTGTGCTTCTTTGGCCAGGATTTCCTTTTTTACATAACCCTGGGTTCTCTCCATAAGCAGCTCTTCTGTTTCACCTTCTGGGGCTTTTCCTACCAGGACCTCTCCTTAGGCAGCATGCCATCAAGTCTGTGCTTTCCCAGAGATGCAGAGCTGGGCACTAATCCTAATGACGTGAGGGCTGCTTCCCGGAGTGGAATAAGCTATTTAACAAGACGGGATGCTCTCCTCCTCACATCTCTTAACCAAAACAACATTATGTTTTGGGCTGAATGTTCATCTTGTTCAAAAAGAAATTCTTACATGTATTTGTTTGCTTAAAAACCATTGTCCCAGTATGTTCCTTTCAAAGTTTCTGTGACTGAAGTTTTTGCAATGTATCCTAAAATGGCATCATCTATTCTGCAACAATTTATTTCTGAGTGATGCCTTGGCCATAGATTTCCCTGACAGCTACCTGGCCTATTCGATTGTATTTGCTACCCAAGAGCTTTTATGTGACATCCATCATTTCAATTTAGATTCAACAAAATCCAGTGAGGAAAAATGTTGCCATGTGTATGATCATCTATTAATGTTTATAAGTTCCACTCACCATTACACCAGGTCCTACCCCATAGTTAATTATGAGTATATGAGATGCGTTCAGACTCTGTCTGCTTACGGCATCAAGGAGAATAGTCATCTCTATTTCTTGGGGAATCAAAAGCACTGAGAGTTTTCTCTTTCCCATGCCTACTATTTCTACTGTGCATGACTCTTTTTGTGAGTTCCTTGGAGGTTCTTTTCTGCTAGTGGTAAACGTTCTCAGACCTTATGTGTACTTACTCAGTGCCTAGTTGTGGCAATATCCTCACCTGCAACCCTTGGTAACGAGGCAGCACACATTATTTGTTTCCTCAACTGTGTTGCCATCCGGCCGCTGTGGTTTTCAAAGTGGGAGGTCAGTTCATGTACCTGTGGAAAACAACCGTTTTCCTTGTTAACAGCGTAGGAAATTCATTTGCCTTGTGCTTTTCTGGCAGAAACGACAGTTTCTTGGGAATCAATATGAGAACGTGTCTTCTAGGGAAAACCAAAGACATACTTTCCCAGTTATTTAATTTGTATAAATTTAGGGAATACAAGTGCAATTTTATTATTGTCTCGTGGTTATGTCAGAGCTTTCAGTGTATTCCTCACCTGAATAATGTGCATCGTACCCTTTTAATAATCTCTTACTGCCCACTCCCACCCTTTCCCATCAGCTATCATTTTAATTAACAGTTGGCTCAGACAGATGCTCACTCATCATTGTTATCCAGTTGCAGTGACAACAATAATACTTGTCCTGTCAAAAATTAAAACCAATTATTGTGAAATCACAGAATGCCAAGCAACATGCTATGTATGTACATCCATGATTTCATTTCTACTCAAACAACCCTATGGGTAGCTTCTCTTATTACCAACCATATTTAATAGGTAGGAATCATAAGCAAAGAGGGGTTTAGCCAATTGGCCTTGATCACACAATTGGTAATGTCAGAGCCAGGATACTAATACAGGTGATGACTCTACAGTCACACTTAACTTCTTCAGTGTTTTCTCATGTAGTGTCATTAATGTCTTGGGCCCTCTCCTGCAGGACTATGGCTGGTATATCTAACTTCATGTGTTGTATTTCAGTTCTTCCCTAAATGTTCGAGTTGATTTTTCTTTGTTAATAGAGAATCCAGGTGATATTTAATTAGCAGTGTTGATCACAATGAGTGAGTTGGTTTGGGGGAATCACTATATTGATAACAAGAGAATCTTTATTGACTAAGTGCCAAACTTTGTACTAAGAACTTCACACAAATGTGCATAAATTATTTCAATAATACTGAGAAGTCAATGTTGTTATATTCATTTTGAAAATAAGGAAATCGAGGCTTAGAGAAATTAGGTGATTTAATCTAGGCTCACAAAGACATTTAGGAGATACAGATGAAATTTGTATATAGGATTTATATTATTTCTACTATGTTAGACTAGGGCATCTGGAAAATATGGTACTGAAGAAGGAGTTGAAATTAGGAAACATCCAGTAGATGGAATCTGGGGAAGATCTGTGATAACACGCCCATAAGCACAATTTTAAGCTGGACATTCCCACCTCTCCTAGTCTATCCTTCAAAGAAATTTTGGAACTTTCTTTCTGGAATGACCATCAGAGCTCTTGATCTATGAGGCCTGATAATTAAGTTTGTGAACTCATTCTAGAAAAAGTTCTGTGAGAGGTGGACTAGGTGCTGGCTTTGATGCATGGCTTCCCAGGGGAGGACTTCAAAGGTGATATTTAACAATGAGGTATGCAGCACTTTTTCTAGAATGAGTTTGCCCTCCCCACTGGAATAGACATATCAATTGTAACATTTCCAAAACGTACTTCCCATGATTCTTCCCCTACAGTTAATAATAACTCCATCTGGTTCAAATGATCTGTGTTGCCACTCCTTCTCTGAAGTCCCATATCCAAAGCACCAGTGAATTTCTTCTGCCTAACTCCAAGATATGTCTTGACCACTTTACTGTTTCTGTTCTTGGTCAGGTCTAGTATCATATCTTGTTTGGTTTTTTCAATAGTCTTTTTTTGGTTTTCGTTTCCATTTAGGCTTTGCTCAACAAAACAGCTAGGCTAGTTTTACTATCATGCACAAAATTGATATAATCTTTGTCAATTTATTATTCATAGCAATTGCTGACATCTACAGTTTTGTTAAAATATGCTGGAAACTATTCTAAATATTTAAATCTAAAAAATATTTTTTTATTCTCACAGTAATTCAATGAGGCAGGTACTTAGTACCTGAAGTACTAAGGTACCTTAGTACCTTAGGCAGGTACTAAGTCATTCACCTAAGAAATGGCAACTGAATGATTTTAATCAAGTTAAACTGGGCCAATAAATGCCATTTATTTCTGTGACATTCAAGTGTTGGTCTACTGTTCCAGAATGCTAGTTCAAAAATGGCAGTCTCAGGAAACACATATGCACACACACACATATAAAAACATGTACATATATAGACAGGCATACATATATATACACATAGGTATAAACAATTCTGATTGATCATTAGGAAATCTAATCTTGTCTCTATAATTTAGACTATTTATGGTTAGGAAATAAAATTATGAAATAGTACTAATATTGCCTAACCATTTAATATACAAACATCTACTATGTGTCTGGCAATGCATTAGACCTTAAAAATATTCTCTAAATAACATTCTCCTTAGTAAAGTTCAAGAATGGAAAAAAGTATCTTATGTACTCAATACTAATTTGACTCTTGTAGATGAAGGAGTATAGGCCCCCACAAAAGGAAGAACAAAATTAAATTTCAAGAAGAGAAGAGGGGCTTGGCGCCTATGGCTCAATGGGCTAAGGTACCAGCCACGTACACCTGAGCTGGTGGGGTCGAATCCAGTCCGGGCTCACCAAACAACAATGACGGCTGCAACCAAAAAACGGCTGGGCGTTGTGGCGGGCGCCTTATAGTCCCAGCTACTTGGGAGGCCGAGGCAAGAGACTCACTTAAGCCAGGAATTGGAGGTTGCTGTGAGCTGTGATGCCACAGTGCTCTATCAGGGTGACAGCTTGAGGCTCTGTCTCAAAAAAATAAATAAATAAACTTTATTAAAAAAAAAAAAAAAGAAGAAGAGAAGAGGAACAAGGAAGAAAGGAAGCCGCCATCTAAGGGATACAATGTAGGGGTCTATGACAAACCTACAGGGAGAAGGACTCAATACAGCTTGGACTTGCCCTAACAAACACAAGCAATGTAACCTAGTTACATTGTAACTACCTTTTACATTGTAACTACCTAGTTACAATGTAACTACCTTTATGTTAATCTAAAAAACTCCCTAAACAAACAAAAAAGTGGGTAGTTTTAATCCCATTTTATAGAATGAAAACATGAAGAATAGAGAGGCCGAGTAACACGTTTATGATGGTCATCATAGGCATAGTAATAAATATTACTTAGATAAATCTAGGAATAAATTGTGATACTTTAAAAATGATTTTAATTATTATGGACACATACTAGCACGTTTCTGGGATAGAAGATATGTTTTGATACAGGCATACAGAAATTAATTATCAATTCAAGGTAATCAGTATCTATAACCTCAAGCATTTGTCACTTCTTAAGCACATTTCTTTTTTTTTTTTTTTTTAATTTTCTTGAGCACTCTATTCAGCGAAGACTCTCCCCAAATGACTCCAACATAACTACATATATTCTCTACGGGTGTGTGTGTACACAGACGGGTACTATGTTAGCAATTTGGAGTACCTCCTGAGCTTCCTTCCCCTGTTACAATTTTAACTAAAGTTTACAGAGAAATAGCTGGAGCACAGTTTCAAACACCTGTTTCTGGTAACATCAGCAACTGAGGCTAGAAGGTAGTGTTCTCTTCACATCTCAAGGTTTTAAAATAAATTTTGCCCATTTTTGCCTTTGCTTCCTGACTCAAACGCAGTGTTCAAGCCCCTAGGACTTGAGCTTGCGACTTAAAAACTTCCTTTAGCTATAGTCACCTGACAAGGTGAATCAAGCAGTGGTAAGCCCCTATAGTCCCAGCTACTCGGGAGATTGAGACAAGAGAATTGCCTGAGCCCCAGAGATTGAGGTTGCTATGAACTAAGATGCCACAGCACTCTACCAAGGGTGATCAAGTGAGAGTTTGTCTCACAAAACAAAACGAAAACAAAAACAAGATTAGTCAGCGGTCTGCAGCATCATCACTTCCAATGACCAAACTATGACTGTGTCCCAGCCTCAGGAAGGACACAGCCTAGAAGCAGTGTGCATTGTGACCAGCGGAGGGGACCGAGCTTGCTGAGAATAGCCCAGTGGTGACAGCCGTGTACAGACTCTGGAGAGTGGGGGAGCAATCAGAGGCGGAGTAGGGGAGGGTATCTGTTTCCGTTTGCCCGACCCTTTTTGGTGGTCCAATGGAAGGATTGAAAGCGGATGTGTCCACAGCAAGCCAGGCGGCGTATGTAATGAAGGGCCACGTGGGTCTCTAGCAAAGACTCCTCTCTCCAGGCACCAAATCAGCAAAGCAGATGGCGGAACAAGCTGCGTCCAGACTTCAGAGTGAGGAGTCGTCTTCAAGGTTATCACCAAACACAGAGGCAGCTTCTCACAAGCTGGGGCGTGGGGGTGGTGGCGTATGTCACATCTCCAGGGCTCTTTTCGGTCTCAGCATAGAGATGAGCGAGGCATCTGTGTCTGCGGCCACATCCTTCAACACGTCTGGGACATCTTCCTTTTCTTCCATGTCTTCAGGGATCTCAGTTGCGTATCCTTTACGAACTGATTCTAGCCAAATATCAAGTTTCTCCCCCCAGGTAGTGTCAGATAAGTAGATGTTCGGCCACGTTGAGACCCCAGTGTGGACATAGCTGGAGATCTTGGCCACAGGGGCTTCCAGTCAGCACGGTGAGT
>CAUYON010006017.1:0-11007 GCA_963573935.1 Arctocebus calabarensis | reverse complement strand
AAGTAGCTGGGACTACAGGTGCCCACCACAACACTCGGCTGTTGTTTGGTTGTAGTTATCGTTGTTGGGCAGGCCCGGGCTGGATTTGAACCTGCCAGCTCCAGTGTATGTGGCTGGGCTAAAGGCGCTGAGCCCACTGTTGCTACGTTTTACATGAATTCACTTCAATTAAGTAAACTGAAGATAATTCAACAATCTTTACGAAAAGTTTAAGAAGGAAATGATGAGGTAGGAAAAGTGAGACAGGTGGCATGGTGGTATGTTTCACACATGAGACAGGTGGTATGTTTTACTAAGTTTTTTTTTTAAGTCACAGAAAATAAAATATAATACCTTTAAAGAGTTTCCTGTGTGGAGTAGTTTCTTTAAAATCAATCCTAAAAAGAAAACATGACTTTAAATATTCACATCTATTTCTAAATGTCAGAGTTCTCAGTTAGACTTGAAACCAATGTAAACAAATCCTTGATAACCTCCAAATTATTCTTGATGACCTTGATACCCTTCTGGCCATACTTGGGACCAGAGGAGTCATATTTAAAAAAAAAAAAATCACCTTTTCAACACATGGTTCATTATAACTAAACATTACTTGTTAACAAAACATAGGCCCCAAATTCACTTAATACACAACTTGCTTAGACTATGAATATGTATAATTAAATACTCTCACTAATACAAACGAAATCCACTGCATAAAATTTCTATTAACCACCTGAATATCAACAACTCTAATATTTCCTTAAAAAGTTCCTATTATACCAATTTTCTTTTAAAAATCTCAGAAAGTATTTAATATTATTTTTCTTTTAAATTATCAAACATTTGAAACCAACAATAAAATATTGAATATAACACTGACATCTAAACATCCATAATTTGGGTTGAAAATCTACACAGTTCCATGTATAGCCACATGGTAGAATATCATGTAGTAATACAAAGGAATACTGATATGTGCTACATACAAACACAAATAAACAAATAAAAAGTACCAAGTGAAAGAAGTCATACGTGAATTACTACAAATTAGATTATTTCATTTATATAAAATGTCCAAAAAAGAAATAATTATTTAGGACAGAAAGCAGATTGGTTGTGAGAAAGGTAATTGACTACAAATGGGCTCAAAGGAATATTTTGGAGTGATAAAAATGTTCTAAAACTAAATTGCAGTGACACTGCACCCCCAATCTCAAAATCCAAAATTAAAACTACTTTTGAGCTAACATGTCACCACAAGTAGAAAATTCCACCCCCGCAACGGGTCGCAGTCAAAACGCAGGCACACAATAGTTTATTCAGCATCCCTCCGGGGAAAAAGATCCTCCCAGACTCCTGTCAACTGCAATATCCCAGACATGCCAATGGCATGGGGCCAAGACCTATACACATTGTGGTTTTTTTAATGTAATGCAAGTGATGCTGTTTTGTGATGCCAAACAACCACAGATTATCCATATGGGTGGCTAAGACACTTACCTCTTTGCTTTCTGATGGTTCAATGTACACAAACTTTGCTTCATGCCCAAAATTATTAAAAATGTTATATAAAATTACCTTCAGGCTATGTGTATAAGATGTATATGAAACACAAATGAATCGTGTTTAGACTTAGGTGCCATTCCTAAAATACTCATGTATTATGCCAACATTCTAAATTCCAAAATAAATAGAAACCTGAAATACTTCTGGCATCTGTATTTAGGATAAGGGATACTCAACCTGTACTAAAAATCATTGTTTACTTAAATGGGTAAATTTTATCTACATAAAATATATTTTAATAAAGCTATTTTTAAAAAAACAACTAGAGTCATTGATTTATTTTATATTTATTTATTTAATATAAAAAAGAAAGAGGTGGCTGGGAGCAGTAGCTCTTGCCTATAATCCTAGCACGCTGGGAGGTCGAGGTAGGAGGATTGTCCGAGTTCAGGAGTTCAAGATCAGCCTGAGCAAGAGACCCAGTCTCTACTAAAAAACTAGTTTTGGGGGCAGCACCTGTGGCCCAATGAGTAGGGCGTTGGCCCCATATACTGAGGGTGACAGGTTTGAACCTGGCCAGCCAAACTGCAACAAAAATAGCCGAGCTTTGTGGCGGGCCCCTATAGTCCCAGCTACTAGGGAGGCTGAGGCAAGAGAATTGCCTAAGCCCAAGAGCTGTAGATTGCTATGAGCTGTGACGCCATGGCACTCTACTGAGGGCTCAAAGTGAGACTCTGTCTCTAAAAAAATAAATAAATAAAAAATAAATAAAAAACTAGTTTTTTTAGATAACTTGGGTGACTAAGGCAAGAGGATCACTTAAGCCCAAGAGTTAGAGGTTGTTGTTAGCTATAAAGGTATGGCACTCTATCTAAGGCAACAGAGTTAAAACTGTCTTTTAAAAAAAAAGGAGAAAAAAAGAGGTATAGGAATTCTTCTGAGTGACAAATGAAAAATGATTTCTTGTGCATTTATGTATTTTCTCAAGTTATAGACATTTTTCAGAATATTGTTAATCATAACTAGGCAGACTAAAGGTCCTTTGGAAGTTAATAGCCATATTTCTCGGGAGATACAATAAATCTGTGAAGTTCAGATATCTCCAATAAAGTTTCTTCATAGATGACCTTCAATGACATTTTTATGATTATTAAATATAAAACGGTATTTCACTATTCTGTTGAGCAGCAGCATTATGATGTGCTTACTGGCAAGTCATGTCCTTTCTGATATAATATCTACTCAAATCCTTTTGCCTATTTTAAAAACTGACTTGTCTTCAGGCTATATTATATTGTAAGAGTTCTTTATAGGAATACGTCATTTTTAGTCTCAAACTCACCTAAAACATTTATTCTAAAAGGTCTTACAATTTAGGATTTTGTCTTTTTTAGCTGCTACATGGATGTCTCTCCTACTTGTCTAGAATTCCTTCTCTTACTGGAATTGCTAATTAAAACGACTTTAGTTTCAAAGCCTCAGAGAAGATTTCATTTTTTAGAAATGACTAAGAAATGTAGAGCCTAAATCTATCAAACTCTTTTAAGAGAAACAAATGCAATTTTACAAACAAATGTAACTCCTTTTTTTTTTTTTTTTTTTTTGTGAGACAGAGCCTCAAGCTGTCACCCTGGATAGAGTGCCATGGCATCACAGCTCACAGCAACCTCCAATTCCTGGGCTCAAGCAAGTCTCCTGCCTCTGCGTCTCAAGTAGCTGGGACTACAGGCGCCCGCCACAACGCCTGGCCATTTTTGGTTGCAGTTGTCATTGTTGTTTGGCAGGTCCAGGCTGGATTCAAACCCACCAGCTCAGGTGTACGTGGCTGGCACCTTAGCCCGCTAAGCCACAGGCGCCGAGCCCAAATATAACTCCTTTAAGAGAAACAAATACAATTTTACAAATGAATGTAAGGTCTATATAACATTCTACTTCAACAATGTAATCTAGTGGTTGTATATTCCACAGGAGAGAAGGGAAAAGAGAATAGCTAACAATCATCATTCAAATACTGAACATCATCATTCAAAAACTGAACCAAAACCAACAATTGCCTATGTGCAGACTCTTTTTTTGATGAGGGGTGAGGGGATACCCCTTATAATTATAGTCTAAGTGCCCTGTGGTGACACTGTGTGATCATTGTAGAATCAGGCTCCAAGCCAGCAAGCATTTTGGCTTATATCTTGTTAACAAAAAAAAAAAAATCTATGACCTCCTGTCTCTGCAGCAAGGTTTTGTTTATTGTTTTGTTCTCTATAGGTACATTTTATGAGCCTGGAAGTCCTATTTTGCTCCTTCATGCAGTGAGTTTAACTCTAGCCCCATTCCTTGCCTATTATGTGTGTGGAGCAAACTGCCACTTCACACTGCTTGATTCCAAATCTGTAGCCCATAGTTTCCTGTTCTACTGGCACTTTGTAATTCCCTTCCATTTCTGATTCACAAAGATACTTCTCTTGATACTGAACTTCCTTTTTCTTTTGTTTATAAGTTTTATCATCACTACTAATGTATGAAGAGTAAAGGAAGCAGTGGATGAAACAACTTCTCTATGCAATTTTGACTAGAAATCCTTCATTGCAATTTTCTTACTTTTCTTCAGTCTATCTGACCCTATATTCTTTATTCAGTTTTTACTAAAGCATGTACAATGAAATCATTTTAAATAACAACCAACCAATTAAAGAACATTTTCATATATTATCATTTGATTCAAATGTGAAATATATATTTGAATTACTTACCAATACTATGAAACTGCCATCGCTGATGAATTCTTTCTGGAAGAAGCTGTAAAATTTTCTAAAAATCAACATAAAGAAAAGACTGAAAATCCAGTGATGAACTCATATCCCACAAAATGTGAAAAATTAAAAAGCTTACTGAGTCCCTCAGAGTGTCTATGTAAAAGATATTACTTATCTGACAGTACTGGCATTACATCAAAACTGGCATATTGATCAGTATCTGATAACCCTAGTTATAATACTAACCCTAGTTATAATACTAACAAACACTTGGACAGGAAATTAACAAAACTTAACTTTTATACTAATACAGATAGTATATTTCTTCCTAATGATTAAATACTAACTCTAATATTTCAAAATGTTTATTTACTATTCCTAGAATTTCTTATTTTTTTCCTCTTTTTAGAGACTGGGTCTTGCTATGTTGCCCAGATTGGAGTGCAGTGGCTATTCACAGGCATGACTATAGCATGACCTGCCTCAACCTCCTGAGTAGATGGGACCACAGGAGCAAGCCACCACACATGGCAATTCCTAGAAGTTCTGTATTATGGATATCACTAATGACGTTCAATTCTTTCACATATTGATATTTGTGCCATTTTTTCTTTCTCCCAGTGGTTCTTTCTCTGGTTTTGATAAACCTAAGGCAAACACTTTGATTTCATAGACAGTATTTCACATCAAGTATTTACACTGAGTTAACTCATATGAATTCAGAGGTACACAGATGCTGTGATGGACACATCCATGACAGAAAAATATAAAAATTTAGGAGCCCTATATTTAAGCTAACATACATAGGTTTCCATTAATTGGGAATAAACACTATATATGCTTTTTATTTCCTTTTCTATCTCACCTGTGTGGATTACTCTAGATGAATAGCTACCTTACTATAGCACTATGCTCTCAATAAGCATTTACTTGGTGAATAACATTTGTATTTGTTGTTAGTGCTGCTCTTATTACCATTATTATTAGCAATACCATTAACTGAATGTTCATAAGGGCCAAGCACTGAACTGGACACTTTATATAATAGTGTCTCATTAATATTTACAATCATACCAAAAGGAAGATTACTAAATAAATGAGGAAATGGGTTAGTATTGTGTTTAGCTTAGAAAGCTATAAAGCGGAGGAACATATTACAACCTCAATATGCCCATGTGCAAAAAACCTTTGCCTTAATATTACTCTGATCAAAGGATGGTATGCATGGTTTATACTTCTCTATCTTACCTTACTTTAGCGTACCCCATGTAAGCGAATGACGACGATATTATGAAGTTCTACAATGATAAATGTAGGTCCCACATTAGAAATGCAAATTTTTTTTTTTTTTTGGTAGAGACAGAGTCTCACTTTACCGCCCTCAACAGAGTGCTGAGGCGTCACACAGCTTACAGCAACCTCCAACTCCTGGGCCCAAGTGATTCTCTTGCCTCAGAGCTAGCACTACAGGCACCAGCCACAATACCCGGCTATTTTGTTGTTGTTGTTGCAGTTTGGCCTGGGCCGGGTTTGAACTCCCTACCCTCTGTATATGGGGCCGGCGCCCTACCCACTGAGCCACAAGCACTGCCCTGAAATGCGAATTTTTTTACTTTTGCCCTCCCTGTGTCTCCAATTAGTCAAAGGTTATATAATTATATTCATTTTGACATGGAAAAGAGATAAAATTATACAAAGTTGAAAAGATAAGTCTGTAAACAATTCAAAAGCATTCCTGGCTGGGAGTGTTAGCTCATGGATATAATCCTAGCACTCTGGGAGACCAAGGCAGAGGATCACTTGAGGTCAAAAGATTGAGACCAGCCTGAGCAAGAGAGAGACCCCATCTCTACTAAAAATAGGCAAAAATTAGTTAAGTATGCTGGTGCTTTCCTGTAGTTCCAGATGCTTAGGAGGGTGAGGGAGGAGGATCACTTGAGCCCAGGAGTTTGAAGTTGCAGTGAATTATGATGTCACTACTGTACTCTACTCAGGATAACAGAGCATGACTCTTCCCACCCCAAGAAAGCACTCCCAAATTGTAACTATTAAATTATACTTTAGATTTAGCCCTTATGCTTTTTGTGGTTAGTAAGAGATGGAAGAAATTACATGTGCCCTTAACTACAAAACAGAACATAATTTCTGTTCCATATTAACACTGTAGAACAATTTTTTTCATTCCAGAAAGAGGATATCACCTTATAATTTCTTGAGTATTTTTCCATCATTGATCTCTAAAAGTAGAGGTCACATACTATTTTCCTATTATATGGAGAAAAATATCAGCACAAATGTTAATTAATTTTTTCAAAAGCTGAAAATGTTAACATCTTTTTTCTAATAAAATTTAGTGATCCATTAAAGACAAACATATTTCTATTTTAACAGTAACAAATGATCAGTATATATTACATATAATCAATATCATTTATTTTATTTATTTAGTTCTTTTAATAAGATAAAGTCTGACTCTGTGCCCTATGTAGAGTACCCAGTGCTGTGGCATTATAGCTCACAACAACCTCAAGCTCTTGGACTCAAGAGATCCTCTTGGCTCAGTGCCTATGTCTCAGCGGGCTAAGGCGCCAGCCACGTACACCTAAGCTGGCGGGTTCAAATCCAGCCCGGGCCTGCCAAACAACAATGTCGGCTGCAACCAAAAATGGCCAGGCACTGTGGCAGGCGCCTGTAATCCCAGCTACTTGGGAGGCAGAGGCAAGAGACTCGCTAGAGCCCAAGAATTGGAGGTTGCTGTGAGCTGTGATGCCACTGCACTCTATCCAGGGTGACAGCTTAAAGCTCTGTCTCAAAAAAAAAAAAAAAAAAGAAAATGAATACTCTCTCAGGAAAGAATGTTTTGGAGTTAAAACAAAAACAAAGAAATTCTCCTTTTGTGTAAGTCTTCCAAATGAAAATTTTTGTTGTTTGCAAACACAATGATCATCGCATCAATTTTGTGTCATTAAACACATAAAAAGATAATTCTATTTAAAAAAATGTAAAATCCATGGGCGGTGCCTGTGGCTCAGTGAGTAGGGTGCTGGCCCCATATACCAAGGGTGGCGGGTTCGAACCCAGCCCCAGCCAAACTGCATCAAAAAAAAATAGCTGGGTATTGAGGCAGGCGCCTGTAGTCCCACCTACTCAGGGGGCTGAGGCAAGAGAATTGCCTAACGCCAAGAGCTAGAGGTTGCTATGAGCTATGACACCACAGCACTCTACTGAGGGCGGTAAACTAAGACTCTGCCTCTCAAAAAAAAAAAAAAAAAAAATATATATATATATGTATATAATCCAGTGTGGCATATTTTTAGGTTAGAAATTTAGATTTAGGCTGGGTGTAGTGTCTCACTCCTGTAATCCTAGCACTCTGGGAGGCTGAGGTGGGTAGATTGCCTGAGATCAGGAGGTCAAGACCAGCCTGAATAAGAGTGAGACCCTGTCTCTACTAAAAAATAGAAAAACTAGCTAGGCATGGTGGTCCCTTCCTGTAGTCCCAGTTACTTGGAAAGCTGAGGCAAGAAGTTCGCTTGAGCCCAAGATTTTGAGGTCGCTGTGAGCTATGATGCCAGAGCACTCTACCCAGGGTGACAAAGTAAGACAGTTTCAAAAAAAAAAACAACTTAGATTTGGTTTTTGGAAAGGCTTGCGGATTCACAGCGTTTCATTGTATGTTTAATAATTTCCATATATTCCTTGTGTGCTCCAAGAACTATTTTTGAAAAAAAGTTAGATTCAGAGGAACTTACCTCAAATATAAAAAGTATAGCATCCAATTCTTCCCTTTGAGACTTGTGACCTAAAGTATTTTTACAGGAAAATATTTGAAACATGTCATTTTTTCCTCATTGTTAGCAATTATTTAATAGCTTACAATATTTCAAGTACATTTTTAATGATTCTTTAGTAAAATATTTAATGCAGATTCAATTCATTATGTACACAGTATCACAGCATATTTCTCTATTCTTCTGAGTTCTGTAATTAAATTCAGGTTCTACATATTTATGTCTAAAAACAAATCATGATCTAGGGTAAAGAATTTTAAATGACCTCCAAAAATGAAAACATGAAATGACTGCTAAAATTTGACACACGCTCCTACGCAGAACAAAGAAGGATTAGGAAACAGATAAACCTGACCAGAGAAAAATCAAATCTTCAAAGCTTTCACAAAGTAGTAAGGATTATAATGAGAATTCATTAATTGTCTCCCAAATATATGTCATTAGTCCTATGATAACAGTGTTAGGAGTATCAAAAAGCTGCCTGACAAATAGAAATAAAACAACACTAAAATCCAAACGTCCCAGAACCTTTTTTTAAGTTAATGTTTATGACAATTATTGGAAACTTCAACATAAGCCAGAATAGATCTTAGCATCTTACCTTTCTGTTTAAGACTAGCTTCAATAGTCACAAAATTTTCAAAGAACACATAGTATATATGTGAAAAATGTTGGTCAAAAAACTGTTTAAGATCAATAGATTCTGCATTCTCTGAAAAAATAAACAAAAACAGTTTTTACTATTTACTATTTACATATGTTAAGTCACGTTTAGCAAATATTCAGTGTCACGTTTCCTTCAAAGCCTAAGAAGTGCTCCTAAAATTCCATCCTATTAAAATCTTTTCAAATATGTAATCATCTATCTGTATCTTTGTTCTCAAAACTTTGATCTTTACAGATTTTAGTTTTAATTTTAAAAACTGAGCCAGGCACAGTAGCTCAACCTGTAATCCTACACTTTGGGAAGTCTAGGTGACAGGATCTCCCGAGATCACCAAGACCAGCCTCAGCAAGAGTGAGACTCCGCTATACAAGAAACAGTAAAATCAGCATGGTGGCATGTTCCTATAGCCCAAGAACTTGGGAGGCTAGGGCAGAAGAACTGCTTGAGCCCAGGAATTTAAAATAGGAACAGCATAGAGATGGCACTTTAAACTATCATGTTAATTATTTTTTAATAACATCTAATCTATGGAATTCTCCAAGACTATTCCTCTTTTGCTCTGCCCTCCCCAAAAAGAATATGGATGACTCTCCCCTCTATTCCCTTGAATATTCCACATTTCTCTCTCATGGAAATAACAATGTTTCAGATGTCTTCTTGTCTTTCTTCAAGGACTAGTCTAGTTTCTTTAGAATAAATTGTGTCTGCCTCAGGATTCCCCAAACCTAACAGAGTGCCGAATTAAAAATATATACTCGAATGTGTTTTATTATTATTAAATTAATCACTTTTACTTTTTGTAGTCATTTCATAGCTCAGAAATTTTTACCTTGGAAAAGAGTGCATAACCTATCGATAGGCCTAACTAACAGCACTGCTTTGACTGCAATTATTATATAACACGTAAATGCCACTCCTTATTCCAGATTCCACATATAACACTTAACTACCTATGTGGGCTTTCCACTAAACTGGAAAAAAAACAATAATAGCTAACACAAACTGAACGCTTCCTACATACAGGACGCTCTTCTAAATACTTTACAGGAATTAATTCTTATAATCCTCATAGCAACACTATGAAATAAGTAGCATTACTATCTCAATTTTATAAATGAGGAAACTTAGGCACAAAGAGTATAAGTAACTTAACTATTAATGAGCAGAGTTAGGATTTAAACACCAAGCACCCTAGAGCTTATGTATATGCTCTTCACTTGTACGCCATTTGGCCTTCAATGTAAGAAAACACTAGGATGATTATCTGTTGTCTGCCTATAGGAATAACAGTCATCAAATCTAGTTAAATACATTTTATAGAATATCAAAATGAACACAGACACACCTGAGAGAAGCAGAAAGTGTTCAATTTTTCTCACATAGTTTAAAGAACAATAAATTAGAATGAAAGAGGCTGCTACAATTATCTCTAAATTTCCTGAAATTAATGTTCCAAACACAAAGTCACAGGAGAAAGAAAATGAAAACAATTAGCAAAACAAAAACTCAAAACAAAAGCACATGGGAACCAACTCAAGATTTACAACATATTACAAGCCAAAATATTCTCTCTTAATTTCCTTCCCACACAGCAAGCTAACAATGTATGAGAACTACATACAGTACTTGCTAATGCTAATAAAAAATGTTGGAAAGCTAAATCAAAATTAGGCTATTTTTACTCTATATTTATTTACAATGAACTCTTTAGCAAATAAAAACTCTTTTACAAAATGCTTTTTATGAGTCACCTAAAAAAAATTTCTCAATTCGGCTTGGTGCCCGTAGCACAGTGGTTATGGTGCCAGCTACATACGTCAAAGTTGGCAGGTTCGAACTCAACTAGGGCCAGCTAAAACAACAATGACAACTGCAACAAAAAGTAGCCAGGTATTGTGGAAGGTACCTGTAGTCCCAGCTACTTGGGAGGCTAAGGCAAGAGAATCACTTAAACCCAAAGTTTGAAGTTGCTGTTAGCTGTAACGCCAAGGCACTCTGCCAAGAGCCCTAGCAGACTCTGACTCAAAAAAAAAAATCCCCAATTCACATAATTTACATAGAGGAGAAGAAACACAGAAAAGATAGATAGAATATTTTTTTTTTGAACTTGAAGCACTTTATTTATACAGAAAATGCTTTTACAGATATTCTTTCATTAACATTTATTTACTTTTTTTTATAATATTTTATTTTATTTTTTTGAATCATAGCTGTGTACATTAGTTCAACCATGGGGTACAGTGTGGGGGCTTCACATGCAATCTGAGATATTTTATCAACCTGATTGACATACCATTCATGATATTTTCTC
>CAUYON010006015.1:0-15103 GCA_963573935.1 Arctocebus calabarensis | reverse complement strand
CCCGCCAATCAACAATGATGGCTGCAACCAAAAAATGGCCAGGCGTTGTGGTGGGTTCCTATAGTCCCAGCTACTTGGGAGGCAGAGGCAGGAGACTCGCTTGAGCCCAGGAATTGGAGGTTGCTATAAGCTGTGATGCCACAGCACTCTATCCAGGGTGACAGCTTGAGGCTCTGTCTCAAAAAAAAAGAACAGAGAAACTGCAGGACCATACTTGTGTGTGGTAGAGGGTGGGATATTTGTGTTTGGGTGGGGCTTCCAGATGATGGGAGCATTCTGCTGGGGAAAGGACTCTTGGTGCCTTCTTTTCATGTGGGCCTCCTCTGGTGTTGTGGTTGGTGGGTATGTTCTGTCTTGGTGACATCATAGGCAGAAGTGGCTGTGGGCCATGGCTAGTCATTGTAACCCAGTTTACTTCACAGGCTTAGAGTAAAGAAGCATAGAAATAAGTCAGAAAGTTTGGTGTTAGAAGTAGGGTATGTGTTCTCCTGAGCCTTACAAAGTTGCTGAAGGAAAGTTTAACAAGACTATTTACTTTTCCCCCATTGTCAGAGCAATTACCATAAAAGCGTTTAGAAAATAAAGAAGGAAGAAATGTAAACACACATAGTCTGACAATTACTGTTAAAGTTTGGCATGTTTATAGCCTACCCTTTCTCAGTTATAATCTTTCTTTGTGTAATTATGATTAAATCAGATATACTATTCTATATCTAGTGTTTTAAGTTAATGTTATAATGTAAACATTTATCTATTAAATGGCGGGTTTTGATTTCATTTATCAACCAAAATTTTTTTGCCAAATTATGAGCAAATCAAAGGACTTCCAGATAGTAGCTGGGATAGCAGCTCAGAGGGAAGGTGGTAGGGTCACTGCACCAGAGAGTACACGTCTTTAGCCCTTTTCAGGAACAAGTGAATGCTGAGGGTGGGAGAGGCTAATGCTGGCTCTGAGAAAATCCTTCCATTTCCTTACCTGGCCTGATTTTAGAGTCTCAGACCCACACAAGAGTGGTTAGAAAATTGGAAAGCCCTGAGCCTCCCAGAGGTTCCTGCAGGCGTTACAGCCAACCTGACTTAACACAAGAGCCCTGAACTCCCTCAACTGTGGACGTGAGGCCACATCCCTACTTCACCTCATACAAACAAGGGAGAAAGAAGCTGAGTAAGCTGCCATTCACCATCAGGGGCGTGCAGGCCTCCCAGGGACTCTGCTGATCCCATAGCTTCTGTATAGTAAGTAATCATATGGTGGAAATTTCAATTACTAGTTCCAGGTTTAGGAATTTTTTTGCTATGTAAATTAGTTTGTTAATGAGTTAGCTGGTTAGTTATGGGAAAGATTTGTGTGATCCCAGGATGAAAACAAGATCTAGGAAGGTGCTTTTTGCAGGCTGCTCAGTGTCTCTGAGACATGAACAAACATCTAATTTACTTGCAGAGAAATGTACTAGCAGCAAGGGAAAAGAAAAGATTTTTTTTCTTCCCCTGGATAAATTATTTGAGTGTGGCATAAAAATTAAAACACCCAGAGTAACAATGAAATGGTTTAGCCAATCATTTATGTTAAACGCAAATTTATTGGAATGCTTTTCTTCCCAATTGGCATGCTCTCTCCTTCTCAAGCTGGTCTAAATTGTTTCAAGATTGTCTTCAGCATGGTACATGAGGAAATCACACACTTTGTAAGCAGGCCCACTTGGGTTTGAATTCTGGCACAAGCAATTAACTGGTTTTACTTTTTCAGCAATAACACGTATCTTCTTGGTAGCTGTAAGGATTGTGTGAGATGAGGTTTGTGAAATATTGGAACTAAAGCGTTGGCCCTTAGTAAACAATGGCCATTATTTACTCCCACCACTGCTGTGTGGAAGGCCCCCTGCCTGGTGGTCCCCATGGCTGGTCTGACCTGGCCTACCATCTGCACCCAAATAAAATGACTGGTGCTCTGTGACATGTATCTAGGGACTGACAAGCAAAACAGAAACAGCTAGCTTTGCTGGGGACTTATGGTTGTAAAGCTTATCTTTAGTGAGCAAAAATCGTAAATTCGTTCTTAGCAGGCCATTTGGCCAAACCTAGGCTAGAAACTGTCCATATCTGTAGACTTTCTGGAAAAACAGCTTTCCTTTTTTTGTTTGTTTTTGCTCTGTTGTCCAGGCTGGAGTACAGGGCATCATCATAGCTCACTGCAACTTCAAATTCCTGGAATAAAGCGACCCTCCTGCCACAGCCTCCTGAGTAGCTGGTATTATAGGTATACACTACCATGTAATTTTTTTCCTAGTAAAAACAGCTTTTTAATCCCTTTTTCAGAATTTCCATTTGAATACATGCAATTTTGCTGCTGGCAGAAGAGAACCCCAAAACTTGTAGCAAAGATTTTGTGATCTCTTGGGGGAAAAGGTACTGTGCAAATGACTTACAAGTTCACAAAAAGAAGAATTGTGCCAGAATTGCTTTTGGGGAGAAATAAACTCGAATAGCTATCATGTGGATTTAAATCATTGCCTGCATTGGTGATTTTCCCATTAACTCTAAATATGGTCCCTTGCCTATGGCCTCTCCTCAGAGCACTGCTGAACCACCCAGGCGTGGTATGTGGTGGGACAGCCCCAGCTACATTCCCAGGCAAAGCTCCTGCCCCTCTAAGTTGTCAGTCCTTGCCTGAGGAGTGTTTTTCATCTATACCAATTTTTGTCTTTTATTCCTGACTTGTGGCAGCTTGTCTTGAGCTGTGGTAAAACACAATGGATTGTCACTCCTCCAGTGCCTTAGTTCAGGACAGGCCAAGGCACAGTATTGCCCTGGATTCATGAAGATTGGCTGTGTTCTGGCTAGCCCAGCTCATCAGAAGCACGTGTCTCCATCCTCTATCTCCTGCTGTGTATTTCAGTGTAATAGAAGTCTTCATTCCTGAGCACTGTGGGTCTAGTACCCCATCAACTTCTTGACAAATGGCGAAGTTTAAGAAGGGAGTTCCTTTGTGCCCTTACATATCTTGCTTCTTAACCTATGTAGTTAGACATTTCTGTAGTGAGCAGGAGTGTCAGATCAGATTTGTGCCCGAACAGGATGTTTGTTTTGAAGTTACAGTGTGGAGTGGGAATGCGTCACTTGCTGGGTCCAGGAATGCAGATGGTGACTAAGCCTGAGGACAGGACAGTTAATGAGCCAGCAACCCCATCTGGGCTGAGGTCAAAGGGGCTCTTTCCAGCCATTGGACTTCATGGACAAGCTGGCCCCTAGGATTCATATGGGATTAACAATCCTTTAGAGTAATTTCCAGAGGCCCCTCATCTTCTCCTGAGCTGACCCCCTGGAATCAGGACTCTGGGGGACAACAGCATATTGGAATTTTACATCATTGTATTATGTTGACTGGAACATCCTGCAGTTGGCTACAGTGTGCTCTGTTTTTCTTTCCAGCTTCACAATGCAACATCAGCTTAAAGAAGCAGAGGAGCCGCAGCATCCTCAGCTCCTTCTTCTGCTGCTTCCGTGATTACAATGTGGAGGCCCCTCCGCCCAGCAGCCCCAATGTGCTTCCACCACTGGTGGAGGAGAATGGTGGGCTCCAGAAGGTCAGTACTGGTGGGGAACTGTGCAGTCACTGAGACTGCAACAGTAATATCTGGCCCATCTTTGACCAATATTCCTAATAAGAACATGTGACACCATGTGCAGCCATTTACTGGATTTAAAATTTCCAAAAAAGAAATCCAAAATCTTTTTGGATAAAGGCTCTCTTACTCAACCCCATTTAGAAATAAAAGAACATGTCTGAAGAGAATTTTAAGAATCATCACATTCCCTGAGACTAAAGGCCTAAAGGAGGAGACGGGGAAAGACCGGGAGAGAAACGTAGAGAGCTTCTCTCTCCTCACTCGAGTTCTCTCCCTCTACCAGGAGCTTTAGTGTTTTCTGTTTTCTGTATTCTTTTCTGTAAATCAATTCTGTCTTACCACTGGGGGGGGGGGGGAATAATGTAATGAAGAATAATAAAATACATGTATTTAAAAATTAAAAAAAAATCATTCTAATAAAAAAAAAGAATCACTTCACATTTTCATAAAATTTTCTCTTGGGAATTCAAATGTATTAAATAGTTAAAAAACAGTAGCAGACACACAAATAGAAAGGCAAAAAGAGAAACAGAGACATGGAGAAGAGCTGACAATAAGTATAATTGAGTTTAACTGCCTTGTTTAATAATAGATATGTGTGTTATATTCTTTTGGGTATCAGATTTTTTTTTTTTTAAGACAGAATTTATTCACAGAAAAGAAAGAAAAGAATACAGAAAACATTAAGGCATCTGTTAGAGGGAGAAAATTCTAGTGGGGAGAGAGAAGCTCTCTCCGTTTGTCACAAGAGGTAAAAAACCAAAATCCTACTTATATGCTGTCTAACAGACACATCTGAAACAAAGTGATTTAGAACAGTTAAAAGTGGAAGTAAGGATGAACAAACAAGACATTACACAAGTATAAACAAAAAGAAAACAGGAGTTATAATACTAATGTCAGTCAAAATAGAATTTTAGGTAAAATCACTGAAAAAGGCAAAGAGCATTATTCATCATGAAGATAGTTGAGATGGAAGACACAACAGACATAAAGTTTCATGTTCCAAATAACATAAGCAAAAGACATGAACAGGTAATTCACAAAATAAGAAATACAGTTGGTCAAAGATGAAAAAAATATGAACAATGTTGCACATATAAACAGGAAAAAATGTTCAACATAATTAGTAAGCAAAGGAATGTGAACTAAATAATGAGATACCCTTTTCCATCTGTCAGATTATCAAAGATATTTTTAAAGATAACATTTGGGTTTAGCATAGGGTGGTGGGAGGGAAGATAGAGGTTGTAAATATTGGCAAAAATATTAATTGATTACATCTTTCTGGAGGAATATTTGACAATATGATCTTAATACCTTAAAAATATCCCCATTTTTTTTTTTTTTTTTTGAGACAGAGCCTCAAGCTGTCACCCTGGGTAGAGTGCTGTGGCATCACAGCTCACAGCAACCTCCAATTCCCAGGGCTCAAGCGAGTCTCTTGCCTCCGCCTCCCAAGTAGCTGGAACTATAGGCGCCCGCCACAACGCCCGGCCATTTTTTGGTTGCAGCCGTCATTGTTGTTTGGCGGGCCCTGGGGCTGGATCCGAACCCGCCAGCTCAGGTGTACGTGGCTGGCGCCTTAGCCCGCTGAGCCACAGGCCCCGAGCCAATATCCCCATTTGTTGATGCAAGCAAGTCTACTTTGTGAACATAATTATGAATGTGCAAAGATTTGACCATAAGATGCCATCCAACATAGATTATGGTCAAATTATAAGCAACCTTATGTTCAGCAATAGGCAATTGGTTTAAAAAAAAGTAGAATAACCATACAATCAAATAACATTTAGCCTTTCAAAATGGCATGTCACAAATATTACTGCTGCAAAGAAATGTTCACAATATGTCATGTAATAAAAAGCAGGCTAAAATATCACTGGTGACACACAGCATTTATAAGACTGCAAGGACATATCCCAAAATATGAAGAAGTTATCTCATGTTAGTGGGATTATATGTAGGATATTCTCCTTTCCTTTGTGCTTTTTTTCTTTCCTAATTTGTATAAAATAAACTTAAATTACCTTTATGATTAAAAAATAGTTATTTTTAAAGTACTTATGGGGGGGTCTAAAGGGAATTCTGGGGAGATGACAGCCTGAACATGTGGCTCTGACCATTAAAATTTCCTCTCTGGATAAACCTAGGTGGCCTACTGGTCTGAAAAGTACATCAAGGCCCCCTGTTTTCCTGACATCTCCAGAGGAGAGAGCAAGCACAGGATGCAATTATTGTAGAACCCAGTGAGAAGCAGAGGAGAAAGCTTGCCTTTTCTAGAGTACTCAGACTAAAACTTGAAATGCATAGTCTCATGAGGTCCACCAGCCAGCACCGAGCCTGTAGACTCCCTGGAAAAGGTCCTGCACTACCCACTTGATGTGTGTGGTCCTTGGAAGGGCTGCCCTGGTGAGCTGGATTGCTTTCAGTTCTTGTGCCCTAGAGGAACCAGTGGGTTTAGGAGCTTTATTTATCTCTTCGTGGTTTGTCAACTTGGGCTCTGTTGGGTGATAAAAACAGCACTCCTGGCTCAGCTCCTGTGGCTCAAGCGGCTAAGGCATCAACCACATACCCCTGAGCTGGCAGGTTCAAATCCAGCCCGGGCCGGCCAAACAGCAATGTTGGCTGCAACCAAAAAATAGCCAGGTGTTGTAGCAGTCACCTGTAGTCCCAGCTACTTGGGAGGCAGAGGCAGGAGAATTGCTTGAGCCAAGGAGTTGGAGGTTGCTGTAAGCTGTGATTCCATAGTACTCTACCCATGGTGACAGCTAGAGGCTCTGTCTCACAACAAACAAAAAACAAAACAGCACTCCTTGCTGGGCCTTACATTGTGCCCCTGTTTGCCACTTACCAGAAAGCATGAGGAACTGAACTGCACAGAAAGTAAGGGAGCACTGCACCTCGTGTGAGCAAAGATAAAAGGCAGTCTTAGCTGAGAAAGTCCAAGTTGAAAAACAAATGGGACAAGTACTGAGGTAAAACTAATAGAAGAGATAGAGGAAAACTTCAACAAACAACTCAGGAAATGAATTATGAGTACAAAGGAAACATCTGGAACTTAAAAAAGAAATCATAATTTCTTTTTTTTTTTTTTGCTTTTAATTTCAGCTGACTTTTACTTTTCTTAGTTTCCTTTTTTGTTTGTTTGTTTGTTTGTTTGTTTGTTTGTTTTTCTATCGTCCTTCCTTGTAACGATGAGTGGGCCGGTTGCCTCCCAAGTAGCTGGGATTACAGGCGCTCGGCACAACGCCCAGCGGTGTTCTTCCCTGGTGGTAGAGATGGGGTCTTTTCTCTGGCTCACTCATGCTTATGCTGATCTCGAACTGTGAGTACTAGAAATCCACCCGCCTCAGCCTCCAACAGCGCTGGGATTACAGACGTGAGCCACCACGCCCGGCCAAGAAATCATAATTTCTAAATACAAAAATTTGTATTTTTATACAATAAACGGAAAAAGGAGAACAAGAATGGTCACTACTGAGAACTGAGTTAATGTTCTAGAAAGCAAGAGAAGAAGTATCTTATAATTCACAAAGATGGTAATTGTCGGGGGGGGGATTTAGGAGATCCATTGTACAAATGGAAAGTAGTAGAAGACATTTTTCTCGTGCTAAAAACAAACCTTGAATCTGCAGGTTGGAAGTGCTTACCAATCCACAGCAGGATTAGTGGGGCAGGTGCCTAAATACTTGCTATTGAGCTTCTGAAATCTGAGGATAAAGAGAAAATCTTACAAGCTACCAGAAGAAGTTATTTTCATAGAAAACAATGATATTAGTATCAGAATTCTCATTAGCAGTATTATAGCCAGATGACTATGAGAAAATGTTTATAAGCTACTAAGAGAAAAAAGTCAGAAACTAAAAATTCTACATGTGACCTAGACATCATTCATCTATTGAGGGAAAAGTAGTACATTTTCAGATATGTAATGATTCAGAGAGGGGACAAAAAATAAAAAGCTGGGTAAGATCGATAGTTATAAGAATTAAAAATGTTGAACTATTAGGAATAGGATTTAACAAGTGGCAAAATTGGAAAATAGATCCTCAGAATTCACAGAGGTAGAAAGGAGAAATAAACAGAAATGTGAACAACCCATCAAAATTAAGGAAAGGGAAAAAGAAATAACAGATAACAAATAGTAAACATAACAAAGAGTAGGCCTAAAACCAATTTTCAATAAACCAGATTCTCCTAACAAAAACCCAAGACTATTATCTGATTGGTTTTACAAATTCAGCAGTGTGCTGTTTCCAAGAATATACTTGTTATTAAACAAGAATGATTTTTGCTGCAAGTTTGGTCAGGACATAGAACACAAAGCTGAGGCCCATCAGATGTAGAAGCAGATTCTAGGCCCAACCCTACTGCTGAATCCATGAGTGCCCTTCCCCCTCTGAACTCAGCATGCTAGAGAAAGAGGGGAAACTGTGGACCAAATGGGACAGGTGATGTAGGATTCCTTCCACCTTGCATATTTACTTTGCAATAAATGGAGAAATGGGTATTTGGAGCCTTCCAGTTCGAGCTGTTTCTGCAACAGTGGCCATTGCTGCCACCACAACTACACCCTGGATCTGTATAGGTCAGTAGCCTCCAGAGCCTAGGATGAGTGAGCACCCAGAAGACTCCAATGGCAAAGACCATGAAGGACCTCTAAGGGCGAGGACAGCATAAAGGGATTGCTAGGCACTCACAAAGAATGCATACCCTGTGTATATAGACACATATGTTACATGTACCCTGAGGTAATTTTCAAGCCCAAATATCTTTCTAAATCAGTACTTTTGCTTGCTCATAGTCATTGATTTGTCAAGCCCTTCAGATGTGTTATTGTATCCTGCATTGCTGATGCACTCATCTCATCAAATGTGTGGTTCTGAAGGTGCACTTATAAGTAGGGATGTCTGCAGTCTCCCACTAGAGCATTGCTTCTCAGCTGGGGATGATTTTGCCCTTCTGGGAACATTTGGCTATGTCTGAGGACATTTTTGACTGTCATTGCTAGAGGGTGGGGGATTCTATAGCATCTATGGAGTAAAGGCCAAGGATGCTGTTAAGCATCCTACAGTGAGCCATGCGCCGTGGTACACACTTGTAGGCCCGTCTACGATGGAGAACGAGGCTGGAGGATTGCAGAGGAGCTGCTTTGAAAGGCCTTTATTCTCTGATAGATACAGCTGAGTACTCCAGGAAACTGTCCAAGAGTGCTATGCCATTTCCTCATGTCATTTAGGTAGATACAATTTTTAAATAACTTCTAAACAGTAGTGATTCTTCTCTTTTGTTCCTCCTCTGCAGAGCTAGGGCACAAACTACATTCCCTTCACTAACAGCAATTCTCTACCTCAGTGATTTTTAAATTGGGGGAGGGAGGGTATGAGACTAACACATTGAGAGTTTGAGACCAGCTTAGGCAACATAATGAAACCCTGTCTCTTAAAAAAAATAATAAAATAAATCCTACAGCATGCAGGACAACCCTCACAACAAAGAGTTATATGGCCCAAAATGTCACTAATACTGAAGTTAAGAAATCTTACTCAAAAGCAGTGATTGTCAACCTGTATGCTATGGCATACTGTTACACACGATAAGATCTTAGGTGTGCTGTGAAAATTTTTAAACATCATTAATTAGGGCCAGGCTCTGTGGCTCACATCTATAATCCTAGCACTCTGGGTGGCTGAGGTGGGTGCATTACCTGAGCTCAAGAGCTCAAGACCAGCCTATGCTGAAGTAAGACCCCATCTCTAAAAAAAAAAAAAAAAAATAGCCATTGTGGCAGGTGCCTATAGTCCTAGCTACTCGGGAGACTGAAGAAAGAGGATCTCTTGAGCCCAAGAGTTTGAGGTTGCTGTGAGCTATGATGCCACAGCAATCTACCAAGGGCGACAAAGTGAGACTGTCTCAAAAAAAAAATCATTAATTAATTTTTGAAAGATATTCAAAGCACAGTATATTCTCCTTTTTTGTCACCCTTGGTAGAGTGCTGTGGCATCACAGCTCACAACAACTTCCAGCTCTAGGGCTTAGGCAATTCTCTTGCCTCAGCCTCCCGAGTAGCTGGCGCCCGCCACAATGGCTGGCTATTTTTGTTGCAGTTTGGCCGGAGCCAGATTTGAAACCACCACCCTTGGTATATGGGGCTGGCGCCCTACTCACTGAGCCACAGGTGCCGCCCTATATTCTTTTTTTTTAACTCCTTTTTTTTTTTGATCAGCATAATTTAAGTGTGACGTGGAAGTTTAACCATAGGTTCAAGCGTGCCATGAGTTTAAAAAAGGTTGAAAAACACTGCTCTAAAGTAACCCTACAGGCTTATGAGTTTCTAGTTAAAATCTTTCCCACCAAAAGCAGTGACCTACTCCCAGGTCCAATGTTGAGAACAAAATAAGAGCTTCTGAAATGAATTTCTTAGTGCAAGTGCTTGAAAACTGGGATTTGGTTTGATGGTACCATCTGTTGGAGAGCAGCCTAGCTCTGCCTTGAATAAAGTCAGAGGGCTATTTAGAGTCTCCTGAAAAAGAAAAGAGCCATTGAGATCATCTTAAAAGGAAATAGTAGTTTCTTTTATGCTATAGAGGTGATGACTAGGGACTGGAGATAGTCAGAAAGTTGCCAAATGATTCCTAGTGTCAGAACAGAGCTCAGAAAGGTGCCAGCCACCTGCCATAGTCAACCATCAGACTTGTCCCCTTCACATGTGACCTTATTACTGTGACTCCCTAAAATAACAAAGGATACATCTTTTCACAAGTCTTTTAGTATGCAAGACATGAAGAAGTTCATCTCCTTATCAGGACATCTGAAAAGGAAGAAAAAACACAAGCTAGAAATACGCAGTGAAAATAGATTTGTTTATTAGCATCTCTTAATGCCAAAATGAAGTGTTTCTACCAACTAGCTTTGGAATGGCTGGCATTTGGAGCTGAGGAATGGTTGAAGCCCTTCCTTGTGGCCCGAATTTTCTTAACACTGCCTGTGAATACAAATTCTATTCCTCTTAAAGGAAAAAGCAGCCTCCATGTCTATGGCCTGGGAGGGAACTCCTTGTACCTTGCCTGTCCTCTCGTTTTTGGCCTTCCCTAGAGGAAGAACTAGAATGATGAGGGGATTTATGGTAATCTGATGAGTTTGTCTCCTTGTTCCTACATATTATATTGACTTAGGCTTTTTAGGGGAAAACTTGCTTAAAAGAAGAAACAAACCAGTTATTAGAATCAAGGATTAAAGTCAAGTATGAGTTTTCAGATTTGTTTTTAAATTAAGGATTAAATTCCTGGGAGTAAAGGAGGCACTGTTTAAATAAACAAGATGGTTAGTGAGCCTCAGGAACCCTGACTGGTTTGTTAGGGGAGGGGCTGTCTGGGAGACAGACAGATTACAGCTCATGCCCTAACTGTGGAAAGTCTTTGAGTTCCTCTAAGTACAGAGAATGGGAAATCTTATAGCTGCTGTACTTGAGAGTGTTTTGAAGTATCTTTTGGGAATATGATCTCTTTCTCTTCAAACCTGACAATGATTTTTTTTTTTTTCTTTTTCTCCAGGGTGACCAGAGGCAGGTCATTCCCATACCAAGTGTATGTATTATGTATTTATCCAATTTTATTGAAACATTCATAGAATCTTATGGTTTGGGACCTACTACTAATATAAAAGGGGTTTTTTTAATGTTCTTGCGTATGTTGAATTTTATCATGTGGTATAAATAGCTCTGTTCTGTGAAAAAGAAAAATGAAGCTGCATTTTAAACTAAGCAGGAATTTCTATACAGAGATGGATTTCTTTCTCAGGAATAGCAGGATACCTAGCGTCTATAAACCTTGCTTTCTGGGAAGGGCTCCAAGCTTATTAGGGTGAGGTAGCTTGGAGCCTTCACCTCTACCCCAGCACCTTGGCCCCAATTCTGTAGACTGGGGAGAACATACTTTACACAGACATGGTTGGTTCTTGGTAGGAGGTTCTGTCCCACTGGAACTGGACTGACAAATCCCCAGGTGACCAGACAATTTCTAACTTAACAGCATTGATAACTTGGCTATAGGGATGACTTTAGAGAAATCACCATAATTATTAATATATTCTCTGAACTTGCAGGACACACTCCACCCCACAGGCCAGCTGTGTTATAACTCTATGCCTGCTGAGCACTCCCTTGGGCCACTCCACTTCTGTTGTCAACCCTGGAATTTGGGTGAGAAGGCTCACCAGCATTCCACCCAGCATGGATGTGCACCAGCCATTCCTCCTTCACTGACCCCACTGTCCCTTCTCTTCCTTGTGCTCCGCCAGCAAAACCACCCAGCCTGAGGCTGGTCAGCAAAAAGCAAACTGATACCTGACTCAAAAGAAATTTGCAGGCAAGATGTCTGTATTAATCCTACATCCTTAGAGAAAGATTTAGGTTTCAAAATATGTCTGTAAATTGATTATTTTAGTCTATAAAGATCATATGATTCAGAATACTTGATTCAGATCTGTTCATCTGTCTTTCTTTGGTTTTTTTCACATGTTTTCTGGGAACACCAAAGAGACATAGCACTCTTACACTGAAAGGAATGGATTTTATGAGTATAAGTTGACTTGAAAGACTTTAGTAGTGTGTATCACTTACAGATTCCCCAGGAAGTTTAGATAATTTCATTTTCTCAAAGCTCTAATGCTCCATCAACTAATAAGTTGCAAGAGTTTTTGGAGTAATTCTGACTTGGCCTACATGCTGGGAGTTTGGCTTTGTTAGGAAAACTGGCTTTGATCAAAAAGATTAATCAAAACACAACTTTTTATCTAGTGTTTGAGGGGAGATACCCAATCATATGAATACCAGGAGATTAAAAAAAAAAAAATACCAGGAGACTCTTTTCAACTTTTATATAAAATAGTTTCACATATTTTTCTTGCAGTTACCTCTGTTAAACAGGTGCAAGTAGTATCTGTCCCTTTGCTCCTACTGTTTTTTCTCAAAGTTAATTCATAGCCATCTATAAAGTGCCAAATGAAAGCACTTTTGTAAGTATAAAAATCTCACTGAGGAAACTTGACTCTTTCCCCACAAATCAATAGTCAGCAATACAGAATTCCAGAATAAAATAAACAAGGAGAAGAAGGTTCCTTGTGTTATTTATCCTGGTAGTAGATCAATAACCACTGCCTTTTGTCCTTCACATGAAATGCTAGATCAGCCTACGTGAACCTTTGAACTATCTTGCCAAAAAACAGAGCCTAGCTGAAGTAACCTGCACTTAGGAATAATGACCTCCAGAAAAGCCGTTCTACTGATGTGCACATGGGGACCCCCACACACACACTTAGCATGTGGTACTGAACCCAAGCCCACCCACAGGCCAGCTTAGCCCTAGGATTCAAGTCTTGAAATCCCCTGCAATATTTGCACCTGACTGAGAAGCTCCAGGACACATAAGCAGTGGTGCTGGCCGAATATTCTGGACCTTGGGGGACCCAGGCAATGCTGTGAGCCCTGGTAGCCTGGGATGCTACAGTACAGGGCCAGAAATCCAGGCTTGTGCTGGTCTCCAAACCAGATTCCAACAACCTCCTAAAAGCTTTCTTTGGGCCATGAAGGTAGAGTGCCTTTGCCCATCTCTGCTTGTCACCTCACCCATCTTTTTTCATTTGCATGCTACTCTGTTCATATATGCAGGTTTGATCTTTTAATTTTTTATTGACTTCAAGCTCATGGTTAATTTAAAAGTGCTGAAAGATTAAAAAGTAGAAAGAAAAAAAAAAATCCCCTAACTTAATCCCACTACCTGGAATGACCACTTTACATATATATTGTGTATCCTTCCAGAACTTTCCAAACACAAGTATATGCACACAAATGGAGTTGTGTTCTACCTACTATTCTGCAAATTGCTTGTTTTTAGCAAGAGATCATGAACATCTTTTCAAATATTAGTATATCTGCCTTGTTTTTTTTTGTTGTTTGTTTGTTTGTTTTTGTAGAGACAGAGTCTCACTTTATGACCCTTAGTAGAGTGCTGTGGCATCACACAACCTCACAGCAACCTCCAGCTCCTAGGCTTAGGTGATTCTCTTGCCTCAGCCTCCCAAGTAGCTGGGACCATAGGTGCCCGCCACAACACCTGGCTATTTTTTTTGGTTGCAGTTTGGCCAGAGGTATATGGGGCCAGCACCCTACCCACTGAGCCACAGGTGCCACCCTGCTTTGTCTGTTTTGTATGTAACTAATGGTGTTCACTTTGTTTCCACTTCTATTATAAATACTTAAGAATATCCATGTACCTGTGTATTTATGGACTTATATGATAATGCTGTGTGATCAAATTCAAATTTATGGAAATGCTAGGTCAAAATATAGAATTTTACATAGTACATTAAAACTGTCTTCCAAATTGTCTTCCAAAAGCCTGTGCTAATATACATTCCCACAAAGAGTCTATGATATTGTCCCATACCCTTACTGAAAATGGTTATCAAATGTTTTAACCTTTGCTAATCTGAAAGTAAAGAATGATATCAGTTTATTATTTGATTTGCATTTCTTTTTTTTTTTTTTTTGAGACAGAGCCTCAAGCTGTCACCCTGGATAGAGTGCCATGGCATCACAGCTCACAGCAACCTCCAATTCCTGGGCTCAAGCGAGTCTCCCGCCTCCACCTCCCAAGTAGCTGGGACCACAGGCACCCGCCACAACGCCCGGCCATTTTTTGGTTGCAGCCATCATTGTTGCTTGGTGGCCCAGGCTGGATTCGAACCCGCCAGCTCAGGTGTATGTGGCTGGCCCCTCAGCCCGTTGAGCCACAGGCGCTGAGCCTGATTTGCATTTCTTTATATATGAATTTGGAAAGCTGTTCCCAAATTCTTCTCTATTCATTTCTTATAGTTTTTATACTATGTTATCTTCTTAAATTTTAAGGAAATTAGTGCTTTCCACAAAATTTGATATACCTTTGGCCTTCTTTATAATCATTTTGGCCACAAGAAACTTTAATTTTATATGGGTAAATATTAATCTCCTGGATTTTATATTTTCTTCTAGTATTTTAATGGTTTCATATTTACACTTAAATCTTTGGTCTTTGGAATTTATCCTAGCACTCTAGGAGACCGATGTGTGTGGATGGCTTGAGCTCAGGAGTTGGAGACCAGCCTGAGCAATAGCAAGAACCCCTCTCTAAAAATTAGCCAGGTTCTATGGCTGGCTCCTATAGCCCCAGCTACTCAGGAGGCTGAGGCAAGAGGCCCACGTGTTTGATGTTGCTGTGAGCTATGACACACCATGGCAGCCTACCCCAGAAACCAGAGTAAGACTCTGTCTCAAAAAAAAAAAACTGGAATTTATTTTGATGTAAAGTATGAAATAGTGATCTTTTGCTTGCCTATTGGAAATGACATCTTGATCTGGATTATAAAATCCCTTTTAGTAATATAAATGTCTTAACACAATAACTAAGAAAATGCAGTGAAGGCTATGTTAACCAGTT
>CAUYON010006008.1:0-18714 GCA_963573935.1 Arctocebus calabarensis | reverse complement strand
AACCTCCAGCTCTCGGGCTCAAGCGATTCTCTTGCCTCAGCCTCCCAAGTAGCTGGGACTACAGGCGCCCGCCACAGCGCCCAGCTAATTTTTGATGCAGTTCGGCCAGGGCCGGGTTTGAACCCGCAGCCCTCGGTATATAGGGTCGGTGCCCTACTTGCTGAGCCACAGGCGCCGCCCTACTCGTCGGTGTTTTTAACCTGCAAAATAAAGCTAATGTATTTAATCCTATGTAAGATGCTTTACATTAAAGATATACATTATTTATTTACTTCTAAGATAGATAAGCACTGCAAATTAAACTTTGGCATATTGCTTGAAGTATTAGCCCTATATAGAATATGCATTGGTCATACTTGGCCTTTCCTTGCTTTGGAATTTCTTTCATCCATACAAAGACCTAGCAATTTCTCCTGCTTCTTCTTGCAGTGTTTTATATGTGATGGGCCATTCTTTTGTATACATCTCAGTAACTAAAGGGAACACAACTTCACCTACCTCTTGGGTAATCTTCCTTTTCTGGGTCCATAAAGCCCTTGGTAGTTGTCTTGCAATAAAATATAGAAATGTAATTATTTCTCCAACAACAAATTTTCCTACTCTATTTATGCGGTTTTTAAAAAATTTTCTGTAAGTCTTCATTTCAATGCTGCACAACAGTGTAGTATTTCTGAAGACTTACAAAAGATCAATGAAGCTCAACACATGTGGTCCCTAAAATGCTCATAACCCACTTGAAATGATAATAGTAACAGCAATAACCAATCTGAGTACACATAGGCAATCTACTTACTGCTGCTGCCTGCCCAAAACCAATTGTAAAATTGTAAAGATGGGCGGTGCCTGTGGCTCAGTGGTGGTTTCAAACCCGGGCCCACTCAGCTAAAACAGCAATGACAACTGCAACAATAACAAAAAAAAAGCTGGGTGTTGTGGCAGGTGTCTGTAGTCCCAGCTACTCGGGAGGCTGAGGCAAGAGAATCACTTAAGCCCAAGAGTTGGGGGTGGCTGTGAGCTGTGACACCACAGCACTCTACTGAGGGTGATAGAGAGAGACTCTGTCTCAAAAAAAAAAAATTGTAAAGATGTATTAATGTTCCGAGATGTTAGTGGCAAAATGCCTATTTTTATTAGAATTAATGAAATCAATTCTCTAGTTCCTCCTCTTGGAGTTGTTGTGATGATTGAATTAAACAATGACTTCTATATGAAAAAAATTCTGTAGGTTTTCTCTGTGTTTCTTTATCCACCCATTTGGTTTTAAAAAGGTTTATTGAAATCACGTTATGTGCAGGTATTCTGCAAAGAGCCCCCTAGATTTGTGCTCAGTATTCAACAAAATAATGTCCAGTGATCCCAGGAGTGCTGGACAAAATATTTGGCGCCCCAAAGCATTGTGTTAATATGTATTAAAAATTAATATGTGTTTTGGGCAGCGCCTGTGGCTCAGTGAATAAGGTGCCGGCCCCATATGCCGGAGGTGGTGGGTTTAAACCCAGCCCCAGCCAAAAACTACACACAAAAAAAATTAATATGTGTTTGAAAGACAGAAGATGATCAGGAAGTCAAAAGAATAGCTGAAAACAAAAGAATAGTTTAGGCTCTGGGCCTGTGACTCAATGGGCTAAGGCGCCAGCCAAATACACCTGAGCTGGCGGGTTCGAATCCAGCCTGGGCCCGCCAAACAACAGTGATGGCTGCCACCAAAAAATGGCTGGGAGTTATGGGGGGCGCCTGTGATCCCAGCTGCTTGGGAGGCAGAGGCAGGAGACTTGCTAGAGCCTAGGTATTGGAGGTTGCTGTGAGATGTGATGCCATGGCACTCGATCCAGGGTGACAGCTTGAGACTCTGTCTCAAAAAAAAAGAAAAGAAAAAAGAAAAAAAGAACAGTTTAGAGGATAAAATTGAAAAGAAAAAACCGCTAAAGACAATGAAAACAAAAGTACTAGATGAGAACTAATTTCCAGTCTGGTGCTTATGCAATTCAATGTGTAGCCAACATTTTCTTCCAGTATCTTCTTTTTGAGCATTTTGAGGAATTGTCAAGGTCTTTTGGGTCAATTTCATTGTTTCAGTATGGAGGAAGTTGAAGCCTGGAATGTGAGGTGAATTCTGGGAAGTCTCATAGTGATTTCCTTACTCCTTTCTGATTTTCTGTATTGCTCAATTGTTGTATAATATGTTTTCTTTACAATGGACAATAGTGAGACCCCCAACTCTACAAAAAAAAAAAAAAAAGGTAAAATAATTAGCTGGGCCTGGTGACATGCACTTGTAGTCCCAGAAACTCATGAGGCTGAGGCAGGGGGATCTCTAGAGACTAGGAGTTTGAGGTTGAAGTGAGCTGTGATAACACCACTGCATGCTAGCCTGGGAACAGAGACCCTGTCTCAGGGGGAAAAAAAAAGTCTATTAAGCAATATTACTTTTCATCACAGCCAGGCTGATAATATCTAATTGAAGTCCGTGGCTTTTATGAAAAAAAAAAAATAAGAAAACCCTCTTTGTAGCAGCAATAAGTGGTTGCTATTTTAAAATATTTTTCAGAAAAATAAAAATAAAATAAAAATATCCTTCTGGCAGGCTATAGTAGAAGAAGCATGAACACCAAATAAGGAACACGGTTTTTGTTCTAGAAATAGACTTTTTGGATAAAAGGAGAAAAGACATGAACTTTACATTAAAACCCTATTTTTAAAGCTGTTAATTATAGCAAATATTCTGTTCTAGGATAAAAATGACACGCATACACATATATTATACGTATGTAATAAATATTAGTATTTATATTACATAAATACATACATACACATATAATGTATATTTGGCCTTTAAATGTCTAGAAATAAATACAAAAGCACACACATGGCCAAAAATAGCAGTGATGAGTGACTGAAAAGTCTAGAAATTCTGCTGGAAGCCACTTTCTGAACTTGCCTTGCTGGTAATTTCATCTTCCAGAAGCCGAGCAAGTTGAAAGCCTGGGGACTTTGGAAGCCATGATTGTACTGACCCTGGGGGCTGCTGGGTGCCTGTATCAAGGTTTTTAGAGTTACAGTAATGGACTAGTTCAAATGCAACCCAAAAGGGAAGTGAGTTGAAGATTTATAAATAGGTCACAAAAGCCAGAGGCCAGAACAGCTTTGAGCCTCCCGAAGGACCTGAACTAGGAAGTAGCGGGCTTCAGGCCCAGGGCAGTCCCCCTGTTCCTCTGAACTACCTGGTTTTTCATCCATTCTCCATCAGGTTCTTCTAAGTGCCAAGGATTCAGGTGTGCTAGAGATGCTCCCAGGGGAAACTACTGGGGGGCTGTGGGAATGGGGACCCAGGAGCACAGATGAGAGCTCAGCATTTGTTCTGCCTCAAGCAAAGGAGCTGGACCTTTGCACTTGTACAGCAGTCAGCTGATGATCATAGCCATGGGCAGGGGTGAGGGGCAGAACAGGAAACTCCTGGGGGCTTCTCATGGCCATATGGGGGGCTCCAACACTCAAAGGCAATCCTCAGAAAGTCGCTGGTCAGGGCCACTTACAAGTTCACAGAAGCTGAGCACACACAGGGCTGACAAAAGGGATCAAGAGGATCTGGGCAGGGAACAAGCATCTAGCACCTCGAGTCCTACTGTGTGTCCCTCTAAAAAGCAGCTTTCTGTGCCTCTCCACGCAGCTGGGCCAGCCTTGGCTGCTCTGCTTCCTACCATTTCTCATGTAAGTTTTGGGAAGAGATAGCCTGACAGACCTTGAGCCCCAGTTCCACATTCCCAGGATCGGCTCTGTCTGAACCAGATGTCTTCACCCCCATTCAATTCTCTACGGAAGCCACGGAGCCAAGGTGGTCCATAGGTCAGTCATTGAGTACAGGGTCTCAGCATGTCCCGAGACCGCATGTGTGCATTGTGCTATGTTGGGGCAGAGGCTCTCAGAAAGAGCTGGGCTGGCCTGGCCTACTCCAAGTTGGATCCCTACTCTGGGCTCAGTCAAGGAGATGACAAAAACGTCCAGAGGAAGAAAGCAGGCTCTCAGTAAAACTTAGCTGGCTCAAGAGGCATGAAGGCGGAACAAATGATAATTCTCTTTTGATTTTTTTTTTTTTTTGCGGTTTTTGGCCAGGGCTTTGTTTGAACCCACCACCTCCGGCATATGGGGCCAGTGCCCTGTTCCTTTGAGCCACAGGTGCCGTCCTGATTTTTTGTTTTTTGAGACAGTCTCACTTTGTCGCCCCTCAGTAGAGTGCTATAGTGTTGCTCACAGCAACCTCAAACTCTTGGGCTCAAGCGATCCTGTCATCTCAGCCTCCCAAGTAGTTAGTACTACAGGCACCTGCCACAATGCCCAGCTATTTTTTAGAGACCGGGGTGGGGGAGGGGTGTGGGGTGTGGGGGGGGTAGAGGGGTGGGGTGAGGGGTGGGGGGTGGTCTCACACTTGCTCAGGCTGGTCTCAAACCTATGAGTCCAGGGAATGCACCCACTTTGGCCTCCCAGAGTGCTAGGATTACAGGCGTGAGCTACCATGTCCAGCCAATACTCTCTTTTGAGAAAGAACTGGGATGATATCTAAAGAAAGCACAGTCAAACACGGGTGACACCAACAAGGACAAATTATAAACTATTGTGTACAAGGGATGTACATAGAATCAGATAACGGGAAAGTTACAGAACTAAAAAAATAGTCCCAGGAACCCAAAGAACAAAATATCCAAGAGCTTAGAAAATTAGATGTACCTGAAATAAGAGTAAGGAAGAGGTAACTCGCTGCTCATGACTGGGGTTTTATGATAAATGGCAAGAGTGAGAAAGTAGCTTTTCAAAGGGTCCCACTAAGTAGAAACGGCCCCTTCAGAACGGTGTAGCCAGTGGCTATTTGAGAAACATACAATTATGCTTCTATTTATCCATTTAAAAAAGAGATCTAGGTGTTGGGTTTATGAGTAATTTTTTTCTTCTCTTGTCCTCCCCCCCCATTTTTTTAACACTGTGAACTTTGACTTTTGTATAATGAGAATAAATACAAGCAATGAAAGAAAAAAAAGGAACTACTTAATTTCATTTTTTTTTTAATGAGAATTGTTCCAACTGGAATGGGGTGAACAGACATCCTTAGGAGGGCACAAAGTCCTACAGAGAGGCGTTAAGAAGAGAAAATCTAAATGTTTTAAATGAGTTTAAGACTCTAAGCCTATACAGATTATACCCCAGAGTGCTACAAAGACCTTAAAATCCTGTCTCTGGAACCACTGCTAGTAAACTAGACAGCTCAGGGAAGCTTCAAAGGCTGAACAGACGTGAAAGAGGCAGACATTGCCTTAAATGAGAGCTATTCAGAAAAAACATCACTTGCCCTGGGGTGGCAGCTCTTTCCCGTGCCAGGAACCTTTGGAGCAGGGGCTCAGGGACCGTCCTGTGGGGGATGTTGTGATGAGTGTGCTTCAAGTACAGAGGGTGGGACCAGATAGGATTCTTAAGGAAAGGTCAGGGGCTCATCAGTGGACCCCCAAAATTCCCCTAATGGACCTAAAGCTGATCTAAAAACTCAAGTCCCCTCTTGATTCTTAAGAGTGATTAAGGCACAAGCCATAGGTTTTCATTTTACCTGGAGCACTTGCATACAATCTGTGCGACAGGCCCGCTTACTGGGATATCTCTTCCAAGGGGTCCCCTCTCTCTCCCACCAGCTAGACAGAACCTCTGTGCTTCTCCCATTTCCCCCACTCATCCTGTGCCTCGGAGGAAGTTGGGGGCTACTTTTCCTAAAATGAAATTACTCAAAAGATGCCTTTTCCCCTGGGTCTTTCTAAAGCAGGAGCTCATTAAAGAGCTGATGCTCTCTTCCTTTAAGGACACCAGCGGGAGAGCCCCTTTGAGACAACTAAAAGGCGGCGGTAGGATCCCTTCCAGCCTGTGGGCTTTGCTCTCTGCTTCCTTCAGTAGAAGTGTTAGGATTTCAGAGGGGCTGACTCAGTGGGCCTGAGGAAGCTACCGCCTAACTAGAGGGCTTCCAGCTCAAGGAAGCAGAGACCAGTGAGACTGAAAGAGACCACAGTGGGGTTAGAAAATGAAGATGACAGGGCACAACACGCAGGACAGTGGACTCGCCTGCTGGCACCACGGGGGACTTGCACGGAAAGCCTGGGAAGAGAAGAGACTCCAACAACCACAAAGAGGTTTTCTCCCAGCCTAGCGGGCTAGAGGGTTGAAAAACTTAGTTTGATGTTCAGAAAACAAAGAAATGGATATTTTATGCCTATTTTTGGTTTGTGGACCAAGACTTACACCTACCACAGGTATTAGTGCGCTGTGGTCACTGGTACTGAGGTTGGAAGCAAAGAGAACTAACAGAGGACTCTAAGTCGGGTGCTGCGGAGGGCCGACTGGCTGCTAAGTTCTTGGCCACTGGGCTGCTCCTGGTCACACTTAGACCGCAGGGATTCCTGCAGTTTGAGCACAAGATGATTTCTCAGGGCATTAACAGAGCTGTCCTGAGTAGGAAATGGTCTCTAATCACTGCTCTTCCTGTCCTGCTTCACTTTATTGATTTCTCTTAGCACCATTGTTTTTAATTTAGTTTTGTCATGGGTTCAATGACAACTAACTTTCATTAATATCACTATTTGTATGTTCAAACTGCCCCACATTGGATCCCTGGGGACTCAGGTTGGTTCCACTGTCCTTTTGATAACTCTGCCAGTTTTTGAGCTAATGTCTTACCTATGTTTCAGGGTCATTTTGTACTCCCCTTGTCCTAGCCCTGGAGTCAGCCATTTCTCCAAACAATCCCAGCTCCTCTTAGTAGCCAGTGGAATTTAGAAACCAAGATCTCAGTGCTCATTCTTCCTGGTTTATCATTGCTTCTACATCCTCAGCAGATAGACCCAGGAAATGTGTGCACGCATGGGTGTGCCATGCACGTGTCCATAAACACATAAACATGTAGGTCTAAAGCTCTGTGTGTCCAGGTAAAACCATGAGTTCATACTGATACTTCCAATTCCAAAGCAACAACACAGGGCACATTCTAGTCTTTCCTCTGTCCATATTTATAATTTCCTTTCCTAAGAACAAGAGGCCTAGCTCTCATTATCCCAAATATAGCTTATTTATTTGCTCAAGACTTGAAGACACTGAAAGTAGACTGAGAGTTACTATTAATAACCTACACCACTGTGAGAAATAAATCTAACTAGAGCTAACTATTTCTTTAGAGATCTTTTTTTAGGTAAAATTTACACACAGTGAAATGTACATATGTTAAGTGTACAATTCAATGAATTTATTTAGTGTAGAATCATCTTTCTATTTTTTTTTGATAAGCCATAGTAATTTGGAGGGGTTGTAATTAAAATTTAATAGCATTACAATTCTTTTTTTTTTTTTTTTGAGACAGAGTCTCACTACGTTGCTCTCTGTACAGTGCTGTGGCATCACAACTCACAGCAACCTCTAACTCTTGGGCTTAAGCGATTCTCTTGCCTCAGCCTCCCAAGTAGCTGGGACTATAGGTGCCTACCATAATGCCTGGCCATTTTTCTTTTGTTGCAGTTGTCATTGTTGTTTAGCTGGCCTGGGCTGGGTTCAAATCCACCAGCCTCAGTATATGTGGCTGGCACCACAACCGCTGTGCTATAGGTGCCAAGCCAACAGCATTACAAGTCTAATGAATAATTTAAATATCTTCCTGAGATAAATATAATAATATTGTATGGATATTTTGGACCCCAGTATTAAGACTACAAATAAATACTAGCCTACATCTATCACCAATGACTCATATATTTCTTGCTAATGAATTGACCATTATAGTCAATTAATTTTGATAAACACAATCCATACAACCTATACCCTTTTAAGATATGGAATCTTCCTTTCATCCTGGAAAGTTCTCTCACACTTTCACATACCCCACTAAACAAAACACTGTTCTGATGGGTTAATCTTGCCTGTTCTTTATAGAAGTAGAATCTTATGGCATGTACTGTTTTGTTTCCAATTTCTTTTGCATAGCATCATGTCTGGGAATGGCACCATGTTGCTGTAAGTATCAGTGGTCCATTCTTTCTTGTTACTGATTAGGATTTCACTGGATGAACACTCCACAATTTGTTTAGGCATTCTTTTGTTTGTTTTTCTTGGAGTTTTTTGAGAGAGTCTCATTCTGTTGTCCTGGATAGAGTGTCCTGGCATCATAATTCACAGCAACCTCAAACTCCTGGGCTTAAATGATCCTCTTGCCTCAGCCTCACTGAGTACTGGTACTATAGGTGTGTACCACCACGCCAGCTAATTTTTCTATTTTTAGTGGAGACGGGGTCTTGCTCTTGCTCTGGCTGGTCTCAAACTCCTAAGCTTAAGCAATCCTCCTGCTTTGGCCTCCGGGGCATGAGCCACCACACCCACCCTATGCATTCTTTTGTTGATGGACTGAAGGACTGTTTCCAGTTTGGGGCTATTGAGAATAAAGCTGCTATTCAGAATAAAGCTGAATATTCTGAGCCAAAAGGAGGAAAAAAATAGCAGTTATATTAGACAATTTTTTTGTGTCTCGCCTTCTCTTCTCAGCCCACCTCTTTCTCCAACCAGTGCTCCAGCAACCTGCATTTCAGCAGGTATACTCTGAAAGCATCTGACCTCAGCTGTACCACACACTTGGGACTTCTCGAGCTCTGCAGTATGGCACTCATGCATGTAGGAATGGGAATTCCCCTTCTAAGCCTTGGGTAGGCAATGCCCAGGCATGCTTATCAGAGGGCCCTGCAAGACTGAACTTCACTTGCCCTTGGTGGTAAATGACACAATGCACCTGGCATCGGCTCTCCCTGCCACTTAAGATGCATCTCTCAGACATGCTCATCTGTTGTTGCAATTCTAGCCAAAATCTCATCAGGACTGTTCATGATCTCATCAGTTACTGTTCATGGAACTTGACAGACTACTTCTGAAATTCATATGGAAAGGCAAAGGACCTAGAAAAGCCAAAGCAACTTTGAAAAAGAACAAAGTTGAAGGGCTAATGCTATTTTATTTCAAGACATTGTAATACTACAGTTATCAAGACGGTGTGGTATTGGCATATAGACAGACAAAAAGATCAATGGAACAGAATAGAGTATCCAAAAATAGACCACACCTATATGAACAACTGATTATCAACAAAGATACAAAAACATTTCAGAGGAGAAAGGTTGGGGTTTTATAAAAGTAGTGAAAGAAAAATTGGGCATCCATATGCCAATAAAATGAACTTTGATAAATGCCTCATTTCAGTTAATTTTTGGATAGCCAGGGATGACCAGGGAGTTAAATTCAAAATATAAAAATTAACTGAAAATGGACTGTGGATCTACATAAAACCTAACACTTAAAATTTATAGAAGAAAATCTCCAAGAATTTGAGTAGAGCAGAGATTTGTTTTAGGTATTATAACAAAAGCATGATTCATAAAAGATAGAAAAATTATAAATTGAATTTTACCAAAATTAGAAACTTTTGCTTTTAGAAAGACATCATCAAAAGAATAAGAAGACCAGCCACAAACTGAGAGAAAATTTTGCAAAGAATATATCTGATAAAGGACTTACATTCAGAAGATAGAAAAACTCTCACAAGACTTGGCACCCGTAGCATACTGGTTACAGCACCAGCCTCATACACCGAGGCTGGTGGGTTCAAACCCAGCTCAGGCCAGCTAAACAACAATAACAACTGCAACCAAAAAACAGCCGAGCATTGTGGCGGGTGCCTGTAGTCCCAGCTACTTGGGAGTCTGAGGCAAGAGAATTGCTTAAGCCCAAGAGGAGGTTGGTTGGAGGTTGCTATGAGCTATGATGCCACAGCACTTTACCCAGGGTGATATATAGTGAGACTGTCTAAAAAAAAAGGAAAAAACTCTCACAAAACACTATAAGAAAATAAAAATTTCAACTAAAAAATGGACAAAAGATTTAGATACCTCACCAAAGAAGATACATGAATCACAAATAAGCACATGAAAATATATTTTTATTCATCAGGGAAATGTAAAATTAAATGATAAAGAGATACTACTAAATACTTATTATAATAGGTAAAATTAAAAAGACTGACCAAATCAAATGTTGTCAAAAATATGGAGCAACTGGAACTCTTATACTCCACATGGGAATGTAAAAAGTTATAACCACTTCAGAAAACAAATTTTCCATTTCTTCAAATGATAAATATATATACATCCTATCATCCAGCTATGTCACTCCTAGATATTTACCCAAAAGAAATGAAAACCTGTGTTTTATAGCCGCTTTATTTATGGTAGCCCCAAACTAGAAACAACCCCCAAATCCATCAACAACGAATGGGTAATCAAATTAACATATATTCGTACAATAAACACTACTAGCAATAAAAATAAAATAAGAATTAATGAACTTTAATACATACAAAAAGATAGATGAATCTCAAAATAATTATGCTAAGTAAAGGATGCCAGAAAGAAGGGGTACATGGTATATGATACCTGAATGGAATCTAAAAGATAAGAAATCCAAGATATTGGAGGCTCAGTTTGATGACATTGTAAGATCACCAACCTTCCCAGCGGAACTGCATACTTCGCTTGATCACTGCTGCCTCTGAAGCCGAGGCCGCATTCTCCTGACATGATTTGACAGCACTCTCCCAGGTACCAGATTTTGTTATTAGTTAGGAATCTAAAATATAAATTTGTCTGCCTTAGAAAATGCAAACTAATGAATAGTGAGAGTCAGGTAAGTGGTTTCCTGGGGCAGGGACATGGGGAATGATAGTAGAGACTTTCATTACCTTGATGGTGATAATGGCTTCACAGGTGTACACAGACATCAAAACTTCTCAAATTTTACACTTTAAATGTGTGTGGTTAATGTATGCCCTCCATCCCTTAAGAAATGTGTTGAATCAAAAAAGTCAGTGGATAAATGAATTAAACAAAATGAACATTATAAAATATTAAAATATATACAACTGATTTTTGTTATATATGGCAGTTACGTTCTACAGAGTCTGAACACTAAGTTAGTGAGTACTGAACCATGGCTTCTGGGAGAAATAAAGAAGTAGATCCCTGTAAGCCTCTGGTCCCAACATTTTTGTTGACTGATCATTACATGATCTTGTCATCTGTGTTTTCTGTTTAAAGACACCTTGCCTGATACCTGCTGTTGGCTCATTCATACTGAAGTCGGCCAGCAGCACTATAACTCATGCTTGAACACATCTCCTTTAACACAGGTGCTTTCTCCGAGAGGCACATCACAGCCTTCCTGTAACTGGGAACACCAGACAGCACTTCAGCACAACCCTTGGGGACCATTTAAAACAGCAAAATCAAGTGGGAAAAGCACAAAAGGGGAAAACCAGGCTACTACCTAACCCACAAAAAGATACTTGTTTATAGTATGAGAGCTGAAATAAGAAGGCAGAGGGTTACCTTGTCCAACCTTAGAGAAAACTTGGTTTCTAGGGGGCTGAAATGTTTTCCTGCTCTGTGCATATCCACAAATGGCTGTGGGAGAGGGAGAAGGATAACCAGCCGGCAAGTGTATAAGCCAGTGGCAATTGACTTAGAGGACAGAAAGCTGATGTTTTAGTGGGCAGTCGGGGAACCCCAGGAAGTGAACTGATTTGGGCAAACCTTAAAAGGCTTAGGCGTTCCAATACTGCAGGTACCTCCTTAAAACAGAGGCCAAGTTGAAATGCTATTTAAGAAGCATGTAGATTCCCAGATTCCTGCCCCTCTTTTTAGAAAAAGGCAAGGGTGTCATCTCTGGGGAGAGATACCCGGAGCCGCTCTGGACTGGCCACACCAGGCTGACCTGAGGGCAGAGCGATGGCCCGGGCAGTTCAGACTGAACTATGAACACCCCACCCTCTCTCTTGCATGGGGTGCCCACATCCTGACACCAACACTGACGCAAAGGTCAAAGTCTAGAAAATTCTATTCTGGGAGTTTTGCCCAGTGGTTGAGGATGGAAATGTATGGGGAGGGTGTCAGCGTAGGGAGCAGAGATGACAGTGACTACCTTAGCAGGGTAAGGGGAGTGTCTGCATGGGGGAGGCAGTGGCCTTGGCAGGTGCAGGGTTTTGGGGCCTCAATGTAGTGAAGAGTGTCGGGGCAGCTGAGCAGGGCACCTGCATGTCAGACTGGTCCCTGTCTGAGTCAGCTAGGGCTGCCACATCAAAATGCCATAGGCTGGGTGACTCAAACAATAGACACCTATTTTCCACAGTTCTGAAGGCTGGAAATCCAAGATCAATATGCAGGCAGCCCTAGTGTTTGGTGAAGCCTCTCTTCCTGACTTGCAGGCGGCTACCTTCTTGTGGTGTCCTCGTGTGGAGGGGAGTGATGTCTCTGCTCATAAGGGCACTAACTCCACCAGGAGGTGTTCATCCTTGTGACCTCATCTAATCCTAACAACACCCCAAAAGCCCATCTCCAAATGCCAGACAAGGACTTAGGGCTTCAACATGATGGAATTTGGGAGGGAACACAAACATTCAGTCCATAATGGTTACATACAGAGAGATTGACCAGATAAGTAAATATGCAGAGGAAATTGGAGCCAGGTTTCTTTTTCAGGGGAAGTGACAAACATAGAAAGGGAGAAACCAGAATGGACCCTGTGCTGTTTGGAATTGGAGATCTCGGTGTGGACTTGTAGTTTTCAATGTATGTCATTAGAAATATAAAAAAACAAATGTTGTAATCCTAGCACTCTGGGAGGCCGAGGCGGGTGGATTGCCTGAGCTCACAAGTTCAAGACCAGCCTAAGCCAGAGTGAGACCTTGTCTCTAAAAAAATAGCCAGGTGTTGTAGCAGACGCCTATAGTCCCAGCTACTTGGGAGGCTGAGGCAACAGGATCGCTTAAACCCAAGAGTTTGAGGTTGCTATAAGTTATGACATCACGGCACTCTACCTAGGGTGACAAAGTGAGACTCTGTCTCAAAAAAAAAAAAATGTCAGTGTAAATGGGTGAATTTGCATCTTTATACACACACATTTCATAGCTCTGAGAGATCCAGGGATCAGCAATGAAAACACCTAATACCCACATTCTTATTTCCATCTTTTACTAAACGAACCAGAGCTCTTTGGAGAAATGGCTAATTCCGGAACTTGGGCCCAGAAAGTGTTACATGAGCCTGGACCATCTTGTACCAGAAAATACAGAAATATGCCAAAAGCAATGGCAACAGGTCAAAAAGACACAGAAACCAACTTGAATGGGCTTCCATTGGCAGACCTGGGTTAATTCTGAGACCAAAATAAGTAATGATAGTAAAAGGTTATGACCTATTGAATAAAACAGGAATCCATGGATTCATACTGATATAACTAAATGAATAAATGGAGTTTGATGAGGAATGATATACTTAAATAGTCCCAAAGTTCCCCCCAAATATTATTTACTTATTATTTATTTATTTTGCTAGTTTGAGGTTGAATTCAGGCCAGCTTTTTATTTTTCTCAAATACAGGGTAAAATGATACAGTGATCTAGTCCTAGCCCACAAAATATTTATTAATTACAAAGGAAAATATCACCTTAACAGTGAAAAAATTATCTTAATCACACGATCAACAGCCAACACCATCCCTTTGAATATTACAAACCAGATACTTTGTAAATTGTCTCTTAGTTTGCATTTCTTCATGATTAGAATCAAGTCATGTATCTTTGACAGAAATACCACAAGGGTGGGCTGGAAACTCAAGGAAAGTCTGATGCGTCTGTTCCAGATTTTTGGGAACTAAAGAGATGTGACAACTTAATGAGATTAGACTAGATGTTTTAGTTACAAGGGCATTACCAGGACGAATCACCAGACTGGAACAGGATCTGATGATCACACAGTTGTAAAATATCAATGTGGCTGTTCTAATGTAGAATGCCGTAGGTGAGAAATTTATATTAAAATAATTTTAGCATGACAAGACACTATGTCAGCAACTTATTTTCAAATGGCTTCCAAAAAAAGGAGAACGAAAATGTGGACAACTAAGATAGAGAATCCACTCAGGAAGTATAAAAGTCAGGTAACAGAAGTCCCTAATTTTTGTTCTACTTTCTTGGGAGATTTTCTTCAGCTTTATCTTCTAAGTTTGCTACTGAGTTTTTTGAATTCTGTCACCCTGTCCTTTCCCCAAGAGTGATTTTTGCTACTTTATGTTCATGTTATGTTTTCCTTTTTATTCTGAAATAATCTTAAACATAAAGAAATTGCAAGACCAGTACAAAGAACCTCCTCTCTCTGATTTGTTTTAAAGTTGTAGAACATCTCCAGAAGATGAACAGGTAGCTGGGATAGTAACACTTTCTTGGAGATTGAAGAGATGGATTAACAATGACGCATAGAATATTAAGCAAAAACAACTACAACAGTAACGATAAGACCCAAATGTCAATTTTTTTTTTTTTTGTCCGGAGACAGAGTCTCCAGCTGTTACCCTGGGTAGAGAGTGCCATGGCCTCATAGCTCACAGTAACCTCCCACTCGGGCTCAAGTAATCCTCTTGCCTCAGTTTGTCTATTTTTAGTAGAGACAGGGGTCTCACTCTTGCTCAGGCAAGAGCAGGCTGGTCTCTAACTAGTGAGCTCAAGCAATCCACTCGCCTTGGCCTCCCAGAGTGCTAGGATTACAGGTGTGAGCCACTGCGCCTGGTCCCAAATGTCAATTTCTAACTACAGCACATGCAAAAAGGTGTACAAGAAAAAAAAAATCATAGAATACTATATGGCCCAACTTCAAATAATATTTACATAATCAAAATATTCATTAATTTGTTAAGCACCTGTTATGCACCAGGCACTGGGGAGAGATGGTCACGTATAAAATTGTCCATAACTCCCCTTATAGCTCATGTTCTAGTGAACAGAAAATTAATGAGACAATGAAAAAATAATACATATAAAATATGTACACATTTATATGTATATTATGAGAGATGGTGATGAGTTTTTTAAAAGACAGGCAAAATAGGGCAGGGGTGTTGAGGGTGTCAGGAATGGAGGAGGCTGCAATCTTAGATGTGGTGTCCAGGGAAAGCCTCACTGAGAAGGTGACATTGGAGCAAGAGGAGAGAAAACAAAACCTGTGCATGGAAGGAGGCTGTTAGGGAAGGTTTGCTCCCAGATTTGGAGGCAGCAGCCAGCCTCTGCATTGTGGAACAGCAAGGAAGCTGGTCTGGCTAGAGCAGAGAGAACAAGCAAGAGAAAAAGTTGATGTGAAAAAAGGTTGAGAGTTGACCAAGGCTGAATTATGTACGGCCTTATACGCCTTTGTTGAGGCTTTATCTTGTTCTCTCCTAGAGCAATGGGGAGGTGTGGAGCAGAGAAGGGGCACAATCTCACCTTTATTCTAACAGAATCACTCTGTGCAGCCTAGACTCCCCCAAGGACAAAAGCCGGAAAACTGACTCTGAGGCCATGGCAGTGATTCAGGAGAGACATGATGTTGTCTTGGACCAAGATGGGTATCAAGCAGGTGGTGAGAAGGTGTCAGATTCCGGATATATTTTGAAGGAAGAGCCAAATGGATTTCCTGACAGATCAGACATGGATGAAAGGGTCAGAGTGAAGTCAAAGATGCCCCAGGGATTTTGACCTGTGCCACTGAGGGAAAAGGCCTTGCCATTTGCTGAGACGAGAAAGCCAATGAGATGAGCAAGTGTTGAAGGATCAAGAATTTGGTCTTAAAAAAGTTTGAGATGCTCATTAGTACTAAAGTGGAGATGTTTGGTAGGCACGTGGATATGATCCAGAGTCTAGAAAGAACTCTGTTGGAGATACAAATGTGAGGGTCATCAACACTGAATATTGATCTTGCCAAAAATTGCAGCACAGCTATAATGGGAGGATGCGGGAGGAGAGAGTGTACGTGTGCACGTGTGTGAGAAGCTAGATCTGCATCTTACAGATGAAGTTAGTTGATGACTGACTTAGAAAAAAATCAAGAAATAGCTGTAGAAGCATCACAAGACATAACTCTGCTCAGTATCTTTAAAACCTTCCTTGTCTGTTGGGGGGACAGCATTTTTAAATTTATTTTTATTCATTTGTATTTATTGACAGCTTTATTGAGACAGAATTCACATGCCATACAATTTTTTTTTTAAGACAGGGTTTCAAGCTGTCGCCCGGGTAGACTGCTGTGGTATCACAGCTCATAGTAGCCTCAAACTTCTGGGCCCAAGCGATTCTCTTGCCTCAGCCTCCCAAGTAGCTGGGACTATAGGCACCCGCCATAACACCCAGTTATTTTTTGGCCTGGGTTGGATTCGAACCTGCCAGTTCCAGTGTATGTGGCTGGCGCCCTAGCCACATACAGTACAGGCGCCCAGCCACATACCATACAGTTTATCTGTTATAATTTAATACCTTTTGTATATTCACAGAGTAATGTAACCATCACTATAATCAAATCTAGAACATTTTCTTTATGCCAAAAAAAAAAAAAAAAAAGCCCACACCCCTTAGTCATCACCCTTCAGTACCTCCATCACTTCTCTCCAGCCCCAGGCTACCACTAATCTATTTTCTGTCCCTTAGGATTTGTCTGTTCTGAATATTTCATCTATATGGCATTGTATATGTGGTCCTTTGTGAATGGCCTCTTTTGCTTAGTTATTTTGAGTATTTTTCATCCTCTGTTCCTCATCCTCCAAGTTCTGTCCATCAAACTCATCTCAATTTTCAGGTTCTTTGGCCCCTACTTTGCAGAAGCACTTTATCTCTCCTGAAGCTGTCCTTCAAAAATCCTGCCTTAGGCCTCTTTGTCTACTTGCCCTGGCAATGGAGGCCCATTTGCTATCTACAGCGAACATATCTTGTTCTATAAACTTGTATCTATATCTTGCTCTTGTTCTTTAAACCTATCTTTCTCTGCCTCAAAAAACTTTGTTACATGCTTGCCTTAAAAAAGGAAAAAATCCTGCCTTAGCTTGTAGCCCTCCAGAGCCAGAAGACACTTCCCTAGAAACCCATTAATGATTCCCATCCAGTGCTTCTGGATGACTAAGGGCCCATACCATTGGCAGATTCCACCTGCAGTCTTCTGGAAGCATCCTGCACTCTGCTACCTGAGGACTTCAGCCAACAGTCCAGGCACACCTCACAAAGGTCCACTTGTACTCCCCTAACCCCACTGTAAATTACAAAGTATAGAAAGCTGTCGAAGAGAATCTGCATTGAACTTTACAGTCTGGATTGAAATTTGGACTAATGAAATATTTCTATTCCCAAACTCCTCTTTGGCATTTGAACTAGTGAAAGAGATTTAAAAAAAAAAAAAATTGAATTTTACAGATTCAACAGTAGTTCTTTTGTTTTCACAGACCCTTAGGTTATTCATGTGCTGGCTTTTGAGAAGGGAATTGAAACAAAATGATGAACCTGTTTTTAACATATTTGGGCCTATCAGATGATGTTCTTTTAAAGAAGTGGCCATCATATCTGGGACAATGTCTTCCCCTTAACAAAAACAAAATTAGAAAGAGTTTTATTGGCCGAGTGAGGTAGCTCACGCCTAGGTAATCCTAGCACTCTGGGAAGCCAAGGCAAGTGGATTGCTTAAGCTCAGGAATTCCAGACCAGCTTGAGTAAGAGAGAAACTCTGTTACTACTAAAAATATAAAAACTAGCCAGGCATTGTGGTGGGTGCCTGGAAGCATGAAACAAAGTTTTTTGAGGAAAAAGATAGATTTATAGAATAAGAACAAGACAGGTATAAGTTTACAGAACTCTGCAGGTGGCGAGAAGAGGATCACTTAAGTCCAAGAGTTTGAGGTTGCTGTGAGCTATGACAACATTATAGCACTCTAGCCTTGGCAACAGAGTGAGACTCTGTCTAAAAAAAAAAAAAAAAAAAAAAAAAAAGAAAGAGTTTTATTTTCCATGCATTAAAACATTCAGATCTTAATTCTGTCTATTCAAAAAGGTTTCTCGTGAGCTTTCAGAGAAAGTGGTTTTAAAGAGAAAATGACTTCTTTAATAATTGAGGGGTTTTATAAGCATTTATTATGTGAAATAACCACAGGAACTGAGAAATAGTCCCTTTGCAAAGCAAATGTAACATTTGTACAAGAAAGAACAAAATTAAATAAACCATTCTTGATTTAAGGTCCTTCTTAAAAGTTAAAGCTGTCCATTCTTTTTTGTCTTAAAAGAGATATAATAAAGAAGAAAGACAAAGTACAATAGCATCTTGAATTGCTAGCATACTAAATGAAGACTGTATGGAATATACATTTTTTTTTTTTTTTTGAGATAGAGTCTTACTCTGTCACCTAGGCTAGAGTGTAGTGGCATCAGCCTAGCTCACAGCAACCTCAAACTCCTAGGTTCAAACCATCCGCCCACTTCATCCTCCCCAGTAGTTGGGACTACAGGTGTCTGCCATAATGCCCAGCTAATTTTCCTATTTTTTGTAGAGACAGGGTCTCACTCTTGCTCAGGCTGGTCTTCAACTCCTGGCCTCAAGTGATTCTCCAGCCTTGGCCTCCCAACATGCTGGGATTATAAGGGTGAACCATTGTGCCTGGCCTAAAATAGACTTTATTCTAAGAGAAATGAGAGGCTATTGAAAGGCTTTTAGTATGTGAGTGACATGACTGGGTTTGCTGTGTGGACAATCTATTGGAAGGAGCGAGAATAGAAACAGAGACGAGATGGAAAGATTACAGTGGTTTAGGAAGATGCTTCTCAAA
>CAUYON010006006.1:0-37666 GCA_963573935.1 Arctocebus calabarensis | reverse complement strand
TTCCTCGACCTTGTCTCTTGGCTCAGTTCCAAACTGTTGGCTTTCTCGCTAAATTTCTGTCCTTTAACTCTCCTTCTGGACAGGAGCATCTGCAGAAAGCTGGCTACAGACCGCCATTTTGGCTCCTCCCCTATTTCTCTGAGATTTAACTCTGATGCTTTTGGTTCGTTTTTAAAGAAAATCTCATGAATGTTATGTCAAACAGGTGGATGAAAGTATCTCAGATTGTATGTGATGCCCGCACACTGTACCCCATGATTGAACTAATGTACACAGCTATGATTCAATAAAAAAAAAAAAATTTAGAATCTATAGATATGCCAAGCACAAATGAAGACTTACTTTGCTATCCTTGCAGGGCTACTTGATAAACTGGTGAGAAGCCACACATGATACTCCTGGGGTGGGGGAAAGCATTGTAACAGCAAATGTCACCTGAGGTGTTCATCAGATAACTGCAAGAAGTTGGGGCTCTCATTAATCCCTATAAAAAGATAAGAAGGAAGTTGACACCTAATTTTACTTTTTTGTTGTTGTTGTTGCAATTTTGGCCAGGCCGGGCTTGAACCCGCCACCCCTGGTGTTTGGGGCCAGCGCCCTACTCCTTGAGCCACAGGTGCTGCCATAATTTTACATTTTTTTTTTCTTTTTGTAGAGACAGAGTCTCACTTTATTGCCTTCAGTAGAGCGCCGTAGCGTCACACAGCTCACAGCAACCTCCAGCTCCTGGGCTTAGGCGATTCTCTTGCCTCAGCCTCCCAAGTAGCTGGGACTCAGGCACCCGCTATAACACCCGGCTATTTTTGTTGTTGCAGTTTGGCCGGGGCTGGGTTTGAACCCGCCACCTTCGATATATGGGTCCGGCGCCCTACTCGATGAGCCACAGGCGCCGCCTGCTTTCTTTCCACCTCTTCCAAAAATAACATTCAGAATATTACAGAACTAACTCACCAGAGATGATGACGTCTCACATGAAGCAACTGAACTGCTGAATTAATAATAGGCCACTAATTTTCTGCCTAATTGTAACAGACAAACTGTTACTGAGCTTGCCTTCCTAATAATAATTTTTTTCATAATTTTTTTAATGAGGGAAAACATGAAATGACTCTTTTTAGACATTGGCAGCACAAAATCGTGCTTCCTAATGCGGGAAGTGGGGAGGGATATTTAATACAAACATGGTAAGCCTTAGAATAGATCCCAGGCTTCCTGCCTGGCACATGGAGGTGGCAGAGCCGCCCCACTGTGTGGGAGACTCAGCCCTGAGGAGCAGGGTCTCCCACATCCCACCCGTCCTCGGCATTTTAAATCCCACTTCTTCTAACCTGGATTACCAATATTTCTTCCCAATTCATCTTCTCCCTTTCAGTTTCACACCTAAAAATCCATCTTTCAAATTTAGGCAACTTTGATTTTTCTAAAATGTAAATGCAGTTGCAATTCTTTCGGTTAAAATCATTCAATGGTTTTTTCTATCTTCGTAATAAAGTCGTAGCACAAAACATAAAATTTTCCTGGTCTGCTTCTGTTAATTTTTGCCTCCATCTAACCCTTTGCCTCCTTTTTCTACCCGCACAGCATGGGACACTCCTTTCTCACTGGGAGTTGCCTGAACAGGGCTTTCTTTCACAAGCTCATGGGCAGTTTTATGGACACACAACCTGTGTGGTCCTCAAGGATCCGGTGTTGCAAGGGCCCTGTGCTTGGTTTAAGGTTCCACCGTTGCCAACCTGAAACTGCTGATAATTTTTTAACAAGGCAACCATGTTTTTGTTTTGCACTGGGCCCTAGTTTTAAATAACGCTGCTCTCTTTGATTGAGATTAACACACACACGCACACATCACAGGCAAGGTGGGGAATGGAAGTGTTGAGTTTGAATGAAATATAAAGAGCCCTGGGGCACTCAGATTTGAGTGTCAGCCCTATCAGATTTTAGCTCTTTACCCTGTTTCATTGCCTGTAGCAGGGATTACAACATCTTCTCTGTTTTCAACAGCAGGGCTATTGAGAGATTGAGATGATGCAAAAGTTTGTAAACAGTCAAATGCAATTCAAGCTCTTAGTCATACCATCATTGTTTCAATCGAATTACTCGCTTCAGCTAATATCAACTAATCCTCATCTCCAAAAGGAAGGCATTAAGCATGTTGGAGCAAGTCACTATCTTTCACTCTTCAACAAAAATTAGGAGTGCTTCAACAATAGGCTTATGAAGACCTTATTCAAGAACTGCGTGAGTTTTAAAAAATGTTTATAATATGCTTTCTATTATATGGGTGAGAACATCTTGGCTATTGTATAGAGGAAAAAGCATAGGTCATCGAAAGCAGAAGTTATGAAAATGTCACAAAAGAGCCATCCACTAACTTTTTTTCTTCTTGAAACAGAGTCTCACTATGTTGCCCTCAGTAGAGTGCCGTGGCCTCATAGCTCACAGCAAACTCAAACTCTTGGGCTTAAGCGATTCTCTTGCCTCAATCTCCCAAATAGCTGGGATTACAGGCGCCCACCACAACGACTGGCTGTTTTTTTGTTAATGTTGTCATTGTTTGGCAGGCCTGGGCTGGGTTCAAACCCGCCTGCCTCGGTGGATGTGCCAGTGCCCTAACCACTGAGCACAGGCGCCTAGCCCCATGAACTTATTTTGAAGATGCCAGTTCCTATTCAATGAACACACTCCTATATTTCCAGTAGAAATGGAGGAGCAAAAGGTAAATCTATATTATAGAACTTTATTCAGCAATAAAAAAGAAAGAGTGATACATGCTACAACAGGATGGACCTAGAAAACGGTGCAAGGATAGAAGCTAGATCCAAAAGATTACGTATTTTATCATTCCATTTATATGACATGTATAGAAAAGTACATCTGTAGAGAGAGAAAGGAGCTATGTGGTCGCCTGGGCCTGAAGCTGGGAGTAAGACTGACTGCGATGAGCGCAAGGCAGCTTGTAGGACTGACAGGAATGAGCTAAAGGCAGTTGTGATGTGGCTGCACAGCTCTGTGAGCTCACCATAGATCATCCAACCATATAAACGGTGAGTAACTTCATGGGCTGCAAACTGTACTTCAGTAGGGCCACTTAAAAAGACAGAGGGAGAAAGAAGAAAAAAGGAGGAGGAGGAAGAGAGAAAGGGAAGGGAAGGGAGAGAAAACTCACCACGACATAGTGATCACCCCCCGCAGCCCACACTCTTTAGCCACACTGGCCGAGATCACAAAACATTTTAGTTTTGTGATCTCGGCCAGTCATTTAATAAATAAAGGCTTGGAAGCTCCTTCTACCATCTTCAAGGACAATGACACCGATTTTTAAATCATTAATAGCTGTTGAGATGACCTCCCCTCTTCTTCATAACAACTTCCCAGCTTCTTATAAATTTGACTAAGAAGAAAAAGATCACCCCAAAACAACACCTCAGTTTGCAACCTAACATTGTCTTTGCAGATTCACCCTCATGGTTTGCAAGAGACTTTCTTATTCTACATTCTTCAGTCTATCGTCATTTTTTCTTGCACCATTATTCTTCCTCCTTCTATGCGTTTTCCTTGATCTATAAGTGTACTCAGACATCTCAATTAAAAAAAAAAAATCTCTGCACCATACAATTTATCTCTACTTACTGTTCACTTACACATTTCTTGGGATGAGAAATGGGTAAGCTTATAATTTCTAACTGGTCAGACTTTCAATCTTCCCTTCTTGAAGAGTGTCATAAATCTAAATGCCAGATGATCACATGTATGGTACATATTCGAAGGGTCAGGAGAAAATTTCTAAACAAGGATCAAAAATGTTTTCATATAGTAAACGAGAAAATATCATGAATGGTACGTCAATCAGGTTGATAAAAATATCTCAGATTGCCTGTGAAGCCCCCACACTGTACCCCATGATTGAACTAATGTACACAGCTATGATTCAATTAAAAAAAGGAAAAAAAATTGTTGATGATACAAAAAAATGGAAAAATATCCCATGCCAATGAATATAAAGAATCGATACTGAAAAAATAACTATACCGCCCAAACCAATCACAGATTCAATGCAGTTTCCATCAAAATATATATCAACATCATTTTTCACAGAATAAGGAAAAAAATTCTAAAATTTATACAGAATCAAATAAAAGCTCAAATAGCCAAAAAATCCTAAGCAAAAAGAACAAATCTGGAGGCATCACATTACCTCCTTCAAATTACACTACAAGGATATAATAACAAAAACAGCATGGTACTGGCATAAAAGTAGACATATAGATCAATGGAACAGAACAGAGAACCCATAAACAAAACCATGTACATAAAACCAACTGATCTTCAACTAAGCAAATGAAAACAAACACCAGGGAAAGAACACATTATTTAGAACAAAACTAGCTCCCTATATTTCACTATATACAAAAATTAACTCAAGATGGATTAAAGACTTAAATGTAAGACCTGAAACCATAAAAATTCTAGAAGAAAACCTTGGGAATACTCTTCTGGTCATTGACCTAGATAAACAATTCCTGACTAAAACCTCAATAGCAAATGCAGTAACAACAAATATAAACAAATGGGACAGCAAAAGAAATAATCAAAGGAGTAAACAGACAACCCGACCTGCAGAATGGGAAAAAATTATTCACAAACTGTATCCAGCAAAAGACTCATATACAAAATCTACAAGGAATTCAAACAACTCAGCAAGAAAAAAACAAACAACCCCATTAAAACGTGGACAAATGACATGAACAAGCATTTGTTCAAAAGAAGATATACAGCACTCCTGGAGGCCAAGGTAGGTGAAATGCTTGAGCTCAGGAGTTCAAGACCATCCTGAGCAAGAGCAAGATCCCTTCTCTAAAACTAGCGGAGTATTATGGCAGGCACTTGTAGTCCCAACTACTCAGGAGGCTGAGGCAAGAGAATTGCTTGAGCCCAAGAGTTTAAGGCTGCCATGAGTTATGATGCCACAGCACTCTACCAAGTGAGACTTTGTCTCAAAAAAGAAAAAGACATACAAATGCTCAACATATCATTAATCATCAGGAAAATGCAAATTAAAACACATCGAGATGCCATCCTATTCCAATTAAAATGACCATTATTAAAAAGTAAAGAAAATAGGAGATAGAACTATCTTCCAGCAATTCACCAAAATGACCAACACAAAGAGAAAGAGGAGAGGCACCCAATACACGTTCTCTGGAAAACATGTAATTGTTCCTTTGGTCATATACATGTGAATCTACAAGAAAGGTGATATTTTATACATCAAGGGAATGGGTAGTGTTCAAAAAGGCATGCCACACAAATGTCACCGTGGCAAAACTGGAAGAGTCTACATTGCTACCCAGCATGCTGTCGGCTTTGCTGTAAACAAACAAGATTCTTGCCATGAGGATTAATGTTTGTATTGAGCACAATTAAGCACTCTAAGAGCCGAGATAGCTTCCTAAAATGCATGAAGGAAAATGATCAGAGAAATAAGAAAGCCAAAGAGAAAGATACCCAGGTTCAGCTGAAGTGCTAGCCTGCTCTACCAGAGAAGCACACTCTGTAAAAACCAATGGAAGGGAGCCTGAGCTGCTGGAACCTACTCCTTATGATTGCATAGCATAATAGGTGTAAAACATAAAAGGCTACTATAAAAAAAAGAAAAGAAGTCAAAAAATAGATGTTGGCATGAATGTGGTGAAAAGGGAACACTAATGAACTAGGGTTGGAATGTAAATTAGTATAGCCTCTATGGAGATCGGTGTGGAGATGTCACAAAAAATTTTTAAAAAGTAGATCTATACCACTTGATCCTGCAATCCTCCTACTAAGAAAAAGAAATCATTATATCAAAAAGATACCTGCACCTATATGTTTATTGCAGCACAAATCACAATTACAAAGATATGTACTCTCTTTAAGCCCATTGACTGATGAGTGGATAAAGAAATGTGGCTATCTGTAACAGTACAATCAAAATATTTCTGATTGTATATGAAGCACATTGTGCCCTATGATTGCACCAATGTACACAATTATGATTTAATAAAATTATTTTTAAAAAAAAAGAAAAGAAAATGTGGTTTATATTTACCATGGAGTACAACTCAGTAATAAGGAAGAATAAAATAATGTCTTTTGCAGAAACGTGAATGAAACAGGAGGCCCTTATTAAGTAAAGTAACTCAGGAACCGAAAAATAAATGTCATATGTTCTCATTTATAAGTGGGAGGTAAACTGTAGCTACACAAGGACTCATAGAGTAGTACAATGGCAGGAGTAGTACAATGGTAGGAGAAAATGAGTATTATTATTTCCATTTTATAGATGGTAAAACAGAGGTTTGGCAAATTTATGTAATCCTCCAGCAACTATCATTGCTGGAAGTAATTGAAGACCAGATCTTTCTGACACCTTCTGAACTCACACGCTCATCTAAGAGAAGAGGAAAATCCCTGTCTGCCAGTTAGTGGAGTGCTGCTCTGGAATGCTAGTTGTTATATACCCATCTTTAGGAAAAACATCTTTTTAAAGGTAGAATAATAATCTGGTGGTGAAAATTACAGGCCTTGGAATCAGAAATAAGACTAATATTCATTAGACACTATGTTACCAAGCATGGCACTAAGTTTTAAAATCCTTACAACATCCATTTTCACAGGTTCTATTATTGTCCCGTAATACAGACTAACAACCACAGGTGCAGTGAAGTTAAACTCACATAGCTATTGGCAGAAGCAGGATGCTGACCATCTAACACAAGAACTAACTCTCACATACACACGCAACTCCTGGGGCCTGATTTCCATACCTGTCAACTGGGGAGGGAAATGAGATGAGGCAGGTAAAGCCACCAGCACGCAGTAAGCGATGATAGAAATGATGATGGTGATGGCGATGATGATAAAGAGGATGGTGATGACAACTGGTACTTGCAAAGATATAGGCCAATTGCTCCAGGACAACTGCTGCATAACATCCTCAAAAAGAAAATCTTTCCTTCCATTTCACTCACACAAATCTTCACGTGGACAGATCATTTGTGCTCTCTCTATGCAAAAGCTTATTTTCAAAATTCAAATCACAGCATTTTGCATTCTATGAAGATAAGAAAAGTATTTAAAACAACCTGACAAATAAAACTATAGAGAAGGGAAGTGCTCACATTATCCACTGCAGTATGCCTAGCCTTGAACTTAATTTTCCAGAATTCTCGAAATATCAGTGATCGCAGCACAAAAGACCAATTAATCAGGCTGTGTTTGTTCTCTATGTGTGAGTCACTGTTGCCATCTACAGTTAAATATGGGGCATGCAGCACTGCCAGATAACTGATGAATCCTAAGAGCAGAGTCCTGGAGATGATGGTGCTGAGAAAATACATTCGTTCAGTGAATACAGAAAAAGAAAATGCTACCTGAAGCAGCAGCTCTTTTTCAACCACCTCTTCAGTCTTGGTGATGAGACGCTTCTGCAGGGTGTGAATTTTCTGAATCAGCTCAAAGGTACTAGGGTCACTGGCCTGTCCAAGGAGAACAAAAACAAGTAGCTTAAATAGCATCAGTTTCAAAGTACTGAGGTACCTATGTAAGAAAATTATTGTCTTATATAAACCTATTGCCAACCTGCAGGCCCAATACAGAGAGCATTAGAACAAAAAAAAGCATAACACATGGATAGTTATAGCCAGAAAGACCTGCCCCCAACAAACACAGACTGCAGTTTTCTGAGTGTCTTATCTCTATCTCTAGTTAACCTATATGTGGAAAGTAAATACAGTAAAATCTCTGTTAGTTGACCAACTACAGGAATGTAACAGACTGATCAACATACGGAGGTGATTGACATAAGAAACTAGACCTATTTACTGATATGTATCCATGGTGCACTTCCAGCCTATGAAAATTAGGTCAACTTAAAGAGATGGTCAATATGGGGAGGTGGTCAACTATGGAGGCTCTGCTGTATGTTTATTCTATGAATGGGAATAATAATAATGGTAGCTATTGGGCGGTGCCTGTGGCTCAGTGGGTAGGATGCCAGTCCCATATACGGAGGGTGGCGGTTTCAGACCAGGCCCCAGTCAAACTGCAATAAAAAACAGCTGAGCATTGTAGCAGGTGCCTGTAGTTCCAGCTACTTGGGAGGCTGAGGCAAGAGAATCACCTAAGCCCAGGAATTGGAGGTTGCTGTGAGCTGTGATGCCACCCCACTCTCCCAAGGATGATAAAGTGAGACTCTGACTCGAAAAAAATAAATAATAAATAATGGTAGCTACTATGCATGATATCTGATTCTTTGCCACCATCCATACACTATGCTGTGCTTTTCATACAATGTTACATTTAGCTGCAAGACAGCCCTTTAAGACAGAATTAGTCTTCCCTTTTTACAGATAAGAAAACTGAGGCTCAGAGAAATTATATCATTTACCCAGACTGCTAAGGATCAGAGATGGAGTCAATCCCAGACACGGCTGGCTCCAAAGGCTTGGTTCCTAATTACTGTGTTCTAAGGCTTTCCCTGCCATCTCCTCTGTTTCTGTAGGATTGAGGCAGGCTTCCTTAATTCACTCAGCCCTAGGATTCTCCTTTGGTAATTGTCAACAGGAAGATTCATTGCAGTCTATGACGGGGAATGTTTCCAGGACTTGGGCTAATTATTGGCAGCAGAACACAACTGTGGCATTTAGCTCTGAAATGGAATTATCAATCCACAAAGAGGTGATGCTCCTTCAATAGCTATCTGTGTATAATTCAAACAAGATATATAGTTATAAATTGATCATCTGTCCTCTAGACTTTGAGCCAAGGTGTCACTTTTAACTGTACTGACATTATGAATTAATGTAACAGCTAAATATTTTCAACTGCTTTCCAGAGTCTCCATTTTCTAATTCTTTAATAGAAATTAACATAGAATTGGAAACTTTAAACGTCTGCATGAAAACATATGGAATAAACTAATGTGACAGTAAATGGATTTAAAATCTTCAGCTCTACTTCCCCAGATATACTCATATTATCGTTAGGTTAGTAAACTATACTGCACTTTGCATTTGAAGAGGAATAAATGAGGGTCTAAAAGAAATTTTTTTTAAGAGAGATTCTATTGACTTTCCTTAAGAAATATTAAGCACCATAATTGCATTAATGTACACAGCTATGATTTAATAAAAAAGAGAGAGAAAGAAATATTAAGCATCACCAACTGATACCATGTATTGGGAGTAAATTTGGCACACATTTACTTGGCAAGACTGGATGTTGTTAAAATTCAGGCCCCAAGTTGATGTAACAATTTATAATACATTATCCTTAATGCCTTCTTCAATTAAAGAAAAAAATAAAAATAAAAAACAAACACCTAGTTGGCCAACTTTCTACTTCCCCTGCTCTTTCTTATATCACATACTTAAATCTCCCAATAACCTAATTGTTCATTTAGTCAAAGCGCCTTTTGGCACTCATGCTACTAAAGAAGATGGCCATCATTTTCTTGAATAAGCAGAGTTTGTCTTTAACTGCTATTTTTAGTTCTGGTGGAAATGTCAAAGTCATAAAATAGGAAGTTGATCATCCAGCTCCTACCAATGGAATTTTGGTTGTGTCCTCAGATCCTAAGAGAAAGGATTTGATTAACACAGTACTAATCCTTCAAAAAGACAGCTAGCTCATAAAAGCACATTTCCCGTAAGAAATAAAAGGATAGAAAGACCAACTCAAAGATGGTGAAAATACTGGTGGCCAATATATTTAAGGCCCATTAACAACCCAAGACTAACAGGCAACTGCAGGATAACTGGTTGACCATAAATCACCTAAACGTCAATTGGTGAGGCCAGTTCATAGCTGCCACTGGTCCTTCTTTAGGCAGAAAGGATTTTGTCCAATACTTTCAAAACAAAACCCAAATGAACCATCTGGTTCTGGAACAGCTCAATTTACATTTGATCTAACCTTACATTTTAGGTGACAATTTATACAGCATTAAATAAAACCATGTTTCTCATTTTGCTTTGTGTTAGAAGCTTCACATGGGCTGGGAAAAGAGATTTGAGTATGGGAAGAATTCTCTGCCAGATGTTACCTCAAGCTTCCTCCATCTGTGCACGTTCATGGGGTTCTCCAATTCCTCCTCCAGGGCTCGGCATCGGGTCCGCTCCTTCAAGAATTCTCTTTGCATGTGAAAAAGCTCTTGCCTAGATAAGATAAACTTTGTTTTGCAAAGAAATTCTTCACCCATTGGAAAATCATCTCTACATCTTATATAAAAAGTTGGAATTAGGCAGCCTTTGTGAACACTGTGATCAGCCTTCTAAATCTGGGCAAGACACAGATATTATCAATTCTTACAGAGCTCAAAGATTGCATTAGCTTTAAAAAGAGAGAGAGGCTCAGCGCCTGTGGCTCAAGTGGCTAAGGCACCAGCCACGTACACCTGAGCTGGTGGTTTGAATCCAGCCTGGGCCCACCAAACAATGACGGCTGCAACCAAAAAATGGCCGGGTGTTGTGGCAGGCACCTGTAGTCCCAGCTACTTGGGAGGCGGAGGCAGGAGACTTGCTTGAGCCCAGGAGTCGGAGGTTACCGTGAGCTGTGATGCCATGACCCTCTACCCAGGGTGATAGCTTGAGGCTCTGTCTCAAAAATAAATAAATAAATAAAGAGAGAGAGAGAGAGAGAGAGAGCTTTAAAAAGAGAGAGACTGAGAGTGGTGGCTCACTCCTATAACTCTAACACTCTGGGAGGCCAAGGCAGGAGAAAGCCTTGAACTCAGGAGTTTGAGACTAGCCTGAGCAAAAGGGAGACCCCCCCCACCTCTACTAAAAATAGAAAAAATTAGCCGGGCATCCCAGCAGGGTCCCGTAGCGACAGCTACTTAGGAGGTTGAGGCAGGGGGGTAGCTTGAACCTAGGAGTTTGGAGTTGCTGTGAGCTAGGCTGATGCCATGGCACTCTAAACTGGGACAACAGAGTGAGACTCTGTCTCAAAAAAGAAAAGAAAAATGAAAAAAAGAGCCAGGGCTTCAGCATCTTGATTCTGGATACCCAAAAACTTTAGAAGTATATAAAAAGAATGAAGTGGGAGGCAAGGTGAATTATAAGAGTTTTAATACACATCTTGATGTTTCTAAATGACTCTAAAGTAGGAGAAAGTAAACAATTTATATTCCTCACACACAGTAATTGATCCCAAGATATCCAGGCTCAGGTAATAACATGACACCAATTAAGCCGTACCATTCCCAGGGACCCACTCCCCACAGGCATTCTGTTGTAAGGGTGTATCTGGGTTCTGGGCTTCCTAGCTTTTAATTCTCATGTGCAGCCAGGATTGAGGAACACTGAGTTAGGAGAGATGGTGACATTCCATCTTGCATTCCACAACTACATAGATGGCTGGGAATGTCCTGATGAACTAGCTCTGGCTCACACATACTGCTAAAATCTGTTGAAATCTCTAGTTAATAGGTAATAGGCGACAGCCAACCTCAGTATCCTCCAAGCTGGCTGTAACCCTATCAAAGGAAAAGCTTTGTTGGGTGGCAGAGAAGAAGCGAGCACTTGCCTTGACATGGGCAATAAGGATATTATTATCTGTCCTCATGTGCTGCGGGTGCACAGATTACTAATACTAAGCCATCTCTTTTACCTAATTGCTTCATTTAAACCAATAATACAACTTCCCCTCATTAGCAAGACAAACCATTAGAATTAACTGAATGATGTTCACTCAACAGGGAGCTGGGAACAAGCTGCTTAGAATTAAAAGCATATTTTTAACACTTCCATTTCCCAGAGTGTCATCAGAAGGGGAGGGCAAAAGTACTAGCTACTGTATTTGACAGCTTACTTTGTTTTCTTGGGGGGTTTTTTATGTCTGCATGAAAGCAATATTTTATTTTATTTTATTTTATTTTATTTTGGGGTTGTATTTATCTGTTATTTGGCAGGCCCCAGGCTGGATTCGAACCCACCAGCTCCAGTGTATGTGGCTGGTGCCTTAGCCACTGAGCTACAGGCGCCAAGCCTGACAGCTTACTTTGGACTAGACTCTGTGCTGGGCACATTACATTTTTGTGGGTGTTTAATGGTAACTACAAGTATAAAACTCAGAGAAGTTCAGGTTAGCCAAAGTTACACAGCCTATAGGAGGCAAGGTGAGATTGAAATTCATGCCTGCTTGCCTCCAATCTTTATTGTGTTATCTTCCCATTGAAAGGAAAAATAAAATATATTATCAAGAAACTAGCAATATTGACTACAAATGGGTAAGATTTGGTCCTTTGTGTACGTAATAAAAATGGCTCATGACTGACAAGTTTAGTGATGGTCTTGGTGACCATTCAATAGCTACTTAGAATGAATCCATTTGTCTCTAAGATGTCAATCGTGGTATCTCTGGGTAGTAAAGTTATGAGTGATTTTCTAATCCTTCCTTTATACTCTTTTCTGCATTTCCCACATTTTCTACAATGAATTTTTATATCATTTTCATCATCTGAAAGAAAAGCAACTCTTATAAAAAAACAAAAAAGTATTGATCCATCCTTGATAGAGGTAACCTCTCTATTCCTGAATATATCCACTGCATCTAAACATCAAAACTATCTTCTAACCCAATTAGTGGGAGAAGCAGATCCAAATTGTGTCCTTATCCCAAGGAGGTCAAGAATACTGTTCATCTACAAATCTGTGGGCATAAGGATAGAAAAAAATACCAGACCTCTTATTTGGATTTCTGAAATTGCCTACATAAAACACGGGGCTATTTTCCCAAATGGAAAGTAAATCTTATGTGATGCAAAATGTAAAGAAAGAATAAGCGAGTACTAAGCTAAAGTGAAAGCTGCAGAAAATACCTCAAGAGTAAGTTATAAAATTTGGCTGCCTTCTAAGGAGACAGTTTTCAAATAATGATAAAATTAAATTTTCCACCTATTTTCATCCTGTATATAATTCCAAGAAAACAGCATGCAAATGTTACAAGGATTAAATCTAAAAATTGATGCTTCATCTCTTGTATTATCACCTTATTAAAGAAATTCAAAAAAGTTCATTGGAAAAAAACAAAATGTCTGTACTGTAATTAATTTGTGCTGGTGATTTGACTTGAAATTTCTCTTGTAAAACCCAGAATAAAGTTTTTTTAAAAAGCTTTTTTGCCCTGGCTCACATCCCACCCCCCAAAAGGAAGCTAATTCATTTTTGTGACACAGCATTGGCACAACATAGATTTCACACAAAAGTTGTTCTCATTAATCGCTAATGATTTCATCATGTAAAGTTCATTTTGTACAATTTGATAAAGATCTTCCATGACCGACTTGGTGCCTGTAGCTCAGTGGCTAGGGCGCCAGCCACATACACCAGAGCAGGTGGGTTCGAACCCAGCCCAGGCCTGCCAAACAACAATGACAACGGCAACCATAGCCAGGTGTTGTGGCGGGTACTTGTAGTCCCAGCTACGTGGGAGGCTGAGGCAAGAGAATCACTTACGCCCAAGAGTTTGAAGGTGCTGTGAGCTGTGACAGCACGTACTTTACAGAGAGTAACATAGTGACACTCCGTCTCAAAAAGAAAAATAAAAAGATCTTCCCTGGCCAACAAGTATGAACACGAGGTCACTTCAGGAGCCCCCCTGCACGGCTGCACCCTCAACCCTAAGGGCCTCCTGTTACCTGAGTTCCTCCACATTAGCCACACTCCTGGCAAGAATCCCCTTTTCCCGGCGAAGCTTCTTGATCTCAAGTTTGAGGATCCTCATGTCCTCCAGCCTCTGGTTGTACTGGGTCTCGCCTTTATTCAGCACCGATTGTTGGATCTTGATCTTCTCATAGAGCAACGCTAACTCGTCATTGCGTCGAACAAGCTGAGACCCCAAAATATCTCTCTCACTGATGACCTAGAAAGGTACGGAAGAGCGTGGCCATAGGGAACAATAAGTCTTATTTTTCATTACGGTGGCAGCATGCACTCAGTCACCATACCTATCAAATGTCCACATACGCATTTAAATGTTTACATTTGAATGACTTTATGGTGGGTTAGTTCTTACCAAGTTCCACCACACCTTGCTATCTTGCTTTGGCCAACTTCTCTCTTTTCTAGGTCATTGAAAGATTTACATTTTTAACTCTCAAATTATGCACTTAAATTTCTATCTCCCAAGTGATGCAATTATAAATGCCATTATAGGCTAGCAATGATACTAGAATGTAAGCTCCCTGAGAACAAGGACTTTCATGTGATGTTGGCCAAAGTCTCCCCAGTGCCTAGAGTAAGTGCTCATGGGAGTTTAACAAATGAGTGAATACATCATCGTTAATCAACACGAGACTAGCTTCTGCTGCTGTTCCTCTGATAGGATGGGATGGCAGAGCTCAGAAAGGAATGAGGATTCGAGAAGGGTAGAATCAAACACCTGTGTCTGCTGACGAGGTCTGCAAGGGTGGGGAGGAGGTACTCTACCTGGTCTAGTTCCTTCTTCTGTCTCAACCTCTCCCCATCGGCCTCAGCAATGATTCGCAGGAGTTTTCTCTCCTCCGCTTCTTGCTTATCAATGAAGTGTTTGGTCTCCAGGGCTTGTTGCCTCAGCTTCTGCAGCTCAGCCTGACAAAGAGTGGAAGATACTGACAAATTTCATTCTGTTACAGCACAGACCGGGAGCACAGGGCCCGGATCTAGAAGCACAACTGTGCTCCTTATACTTTCCTCTGATGTTTCATTTACTACAGTTGATCACGCTCACAAGAAAAACAAGCTTCCAGTACACACACCACACACACCCCTATCAAGAAAAAAATAGCGATGCACACTACAGTGATGATGTTTATTCTCTGAGTGTGCCCTTGAGGGATTCTTATCATTTTCTGTGTATGTGTATCACAGGCTTCACTGGTGTTCAGTAGCACTTCATCCCCTACCAGCTGAGACCAGGAGACTTCACAAAGTGTGGTACAGAGGAGGATGTAGGGTGAGGACCCAGGAAGCCTCCAAACCAGCCCCTGTAGTGATCCTAACAGCATCAGCAGAGATAAAGCACACTGCAAGCAAAATTTAAATTAGTCAAAGATTGTAAGTGTCTATCTTGTAAAACATCCTGATGACAGTTTACAACAAATACCAATGAGTCCAGGTAACATTTTCCCAGTATGAGCATTATCCTCATGCGGACACAGTGAAGTGATGCTATGGGAAGTCAGCCCTGGGCTGGCGTCATCATGGATGCTTTCTCAGAGAGCTCTCACCTGGAGCTGGCCCCCGAGCACATGTGGAAATCATAGGGTTTATGCGGGAAAGGTGCTACGGCTGGTAACTTTCAAATGTAATATTTATCTCATCAAAGTACACATTCACTTCTATACCACAAGTACTCACGTGTTCATGACCTCTAATATCTTGGGCCTGATACTAGGCATTTTGTCACTCTTATCTCCACTTTATAAATATTTGGTAGCAATAAAAAAATAAGAAAACCACTTGCCCAGGTTCACAAAGTTATTAAGTAGCACAGTTGGGACTCCAACCCAGATCCTTTTATTCCAAAGTCTGTGCTCTCTCAGTCACCACTCAATAGTTTCAAGCCAAATACCAAAGGTGAATGAGACCTGATGGATTCACCATCCACTGAAGGTGATGAGCATAACCAGTAACAGTGTGAAAATGCCATCTACCTGCACTAAAGGAACACATGTGTATGCCTGAAGGGACTTCAATTTCCCCCTGGGTTTGGAGGGAAGAACCAGTCAGGTTGTTGGCAATTGACAGATATTGTCATTTGGAGAAGTATGCGTTGGGGGATACAGCATACAACATTCAGGCTTGTGTGATAAAAGGTATGCAAGCTGTAAAGTACCTGGGGTGTTTGCCAGACAGCAGAGCACCCAGTATGGCTGGTTTAGAGAGTTAGGTAAAGAACAGCTGTCTCTGCCAGACTGAGAAGGGCCTTGTGTGCCATGGTGAGCCACAGAGTTACTTCTATTAAAGGAAAGAAGCATATGTGTTTGAGAGGTTCCAGGCCCATCAGGGAAGGACAAGGGGTTTTCACAGACACATCAGCACAAGGAAAACAAATGAGGAGGAAGAGCTCTGCTTCCACCCATGCCTGGAATCACAAGGGAGATGACAAGATGATATAAAGCTTTCAACTTGTCAATGGCTTGCAGGTTGGCAAGTGACAGAAAGAGAGTAGTAATTTTTTCCTTCAAGTAAATATGGGGACCCATACCCTCATGCACCCAGAAAGGTCACCGAGATGATGGAAAACCTCATACTTGCAAGTGCCCATGAAACAACACAACTCTCGCCTAATTCTGCCTCAAACCCATGGAAAAAACCAAGAGTCATTCATTCCCCCATCAGACTTGTCCAAACAGTGTGAAGATATTGTGTGCCTAGTAATAGATGTCTAATGTCACAAACTAAGTGCAGCCAGCTATGTAAAACCAAGAGTTGATTTTACAACATTTTGTTCATCCATTCATGGAATATGTTTTGGTCTAGGGATAAGCAAACAGAAACACTTATAGAGAAAAGATCTGGTCTTAGTATTTACCATTTGGGGGAACTGCCTATTAGGCAGTCAGAGAGAACCAGCCTTTCTGTTTCTATAACCATTTAAGGCGACAGCAAAGACAGCAATAAAATACCTGTTTGGCTCATGCTTTCTTTAATAAAACTTTTATTTTCCCAGATGTGCAACATTCACTTCCCTGTTCTTAAGTGCCAAGAGCTGATCAGAATCCATCAGCAGAACAAAATGAAACCCCTGTTATATTAAAATGCAATCAGCAGTGTGTAAAAGTATCTGTCTAAAATGTAAAACCATCCGTGCGTTTGGCATTGCTAGGTACTTTTTTTATGATATATCAAAATTCTGAGTAGTCCTCCTTATGTCATAAATTTATGGGCTGTAAACAAGATGTGGCATTAGATGTTAGCAGCAAATGTTAACATCAACAAAATACCTTGAGTCTAATGCATTTAGCAGTTATAAATCTGAGCTGTCTCACCCAGGGAGGATGGTAACAACTGCTGGGTACCAGAAAGCTCATCAAGTGATGTCGTAGGCAGGATCTGAGGTGTTGGCACCTATCAAAGAGTTACTGGTGGTATGGAGCTGTAAATAAATGGCAGGACACACCCTTTAATCACTGCTTCCACAATTATGCAACTTTAAAACAGGTATAACGGGCTAAATATAATGTAATTTTGCTATAGGCATAAATCATGTTTCAAAGGCCATATTGGCAGGAGTCTCACCCATTCATACCCCCACATTCACTAGTTTCATAGAAGCCATCTGTTTAAATCTAGCAAAAGAAATAGGACCACCTCAAGTCTTCTAGCCATGGGAATAATTAAACGTTTCTCTCTCTCTTTCTCATGGATGACAGCTCCCCATCTGTGGCAGGCTGCAGAGTCCACTGAGTAAAAAGATGTGGTGCCCTGAAGCCAGTCCCTAATGTGGTGCTGAGCTCTGGACATAGAGAATTGGCTGCTGAATTATTCACCAAGAATCAAAGAGATGTCGGTTAGATGTGGGATGATTGGGAAGTGATGAGACAGAATCAGGAGCTTATTAGAACTGGAAGGCAGACACTCCAAACGAGATGGCTGCTTCAGTGCTGATGAAACACGACCGGGACAGGACGAGCAGATGAACGAGATGCAGCAGCGTCTACAGGGAACTATTGATATTCTGTCGTGACCATAACGTGCTGACAGTGTCTGGAATACTGAACCATAAGCTGAGCCTGGTAGCAACTGAAAAAGTAAAAGAAACATGGAAGGACAAGATTTTCCATTGGGGGCATGAATGAGGGACAGAGATGACCTCCTATGGGCAACTGTGTGTCTACCGGCTTGGAGAAGGAGTAAATTGGATTGTCCCACCAAAGGGCATCTCACGGTCAACCAAGCAGGCTAGAGCTTTCTCCTCCAGGAGGAATTATGTACTCATGTGGCTTTATAGAACTCACAATAATAAGATAAATGTCTCTTGGAGCAAAGTTACTAGAAAATCTGCCCTTTCTCTCAGGGTTTTAGTTTGCAAACTTTAAATGCATGAAATTCAGAGACCTGTGTGAAATGTGATTCAAACTCTTAGGCTAAAAAAGTCAGAAGCTAAAGCTCCACATTTGAGCTGTCATCTTTTTCTGAAGCATGCCAAATGAGCTTAATGATAGGCCAAAATTATCCAGTCGGAGCACCGCTGCAAGTCACTCTTGGATAGCCTCCCATAATAAATCAAACAAGCTTCTTTCTCTGCTCTTCATTCTTGCTTCAATGGGAAGTGCTGGGAGTAAAGGCATCATCGTTCCACAGTGAGTTCAAAGCGATCATCTTCCTATAATCGATGACCCCACGCCATCCAGACCCGGGATTTCCCATTTGGAGCAGACTCTCCCAAGCACAAGCCTTCTACTCATCCTTCATGTCCACCAGCTGCCAACTCCGCTGGCCCAGGACCAAATCCCAGAACCCTATTGCCCTTTGTTTTATTATGATGTTTACTTGGAGCTGAATGTGTAAATGCCTAATACAGAGGCCATAATTAAAACAAATATTAACTAAAGTCAAACTCTGAGGAACGAAAAATGATTGATCTAAATGATTATATAGGACATTTCTTCTACAGCAGGATTTAGTAGAAGACAGTTAGTTCCACCTTGGGCCCCAGTTTGGGGTAATAATTAATCTCTTAAATAGACCATTACTTAGGAAAGTAAGAGATGAGAGTCAATGCGGTCCTCTAAAGAGAAAGCGACGTATCAAAAGTACCAAATGGATTACACTGAGACTTGCTGACATGAGGCTCATGGGTGAAGCAAAGTTTATAGTGAGACTTTCATGATTCATTTAGCATAAATACACCCCTTCCCACTACAGGCTCCCGGGCAGAACAAACCACTTTCTATAAAACTCTGCTTACAAACAAGGGGAATAAGGACAAAGATACAGGATATTTTCAAAGTTTAGAAAATACATGTATGTTTCTTTATAGTCTATAAATAAATTTTAATGCAGAATTTTCTATTCTTTTTCTATCATAAGCTGGAGTGGGAGAGAGGAAAGTCCCAGATAAATAGATTGATTACAGTACCTTTTAGGAAAGACGCTTTTGTTACAGCTTAATCTTTCTTTAAAAAAATAAAATAAAATACGTGCCTGAACTTAATGTAGTAGTTCTATTTCCATGAAAACCTACCATTAAGTTGACAAAACTCATTACTAAATTGAGAGTAAATATTTCAATCTGTGGCATCTTAGATTAAGGAAATAGGGCATTAAACCTGCCCAAACACTAGATACCCAGTTTCAACACAGGGACTGTCTTTGCACACTCACATCCATGTACAGAATCAAAGGTACCAGTCTCTGATTTGTTGCAAACAGTTTCTGCAAATGGCTCATAAGCCTCCTTGAGGATTCTGATGTACATTTTCCAAATAAGTGGCATCATTTTCCTAGAAGTTCCCTTTTTGACTTGTTTGTTTAATAGATTAGAAGGCAAATCCGCTGGATTGGATAGGAAAAGGAAAATACATTATGCTTAGTGATGCATATCACAAAACATACATGGCTATAGGATTTGAAACATATATGGCTATAGGATGTATATCATGAAACATATATGGCTGTAGGATTTGAAATTGTGTAATTATTTGGTATGCATTCTTGGAAAAGAGTCCTTATGTTTGCTGATGTAGAATGTTCTAAATTAGTAGGTTGAAAAGGACATGACTTAGTGAGATGTATAAAGACAGAAATGATGCCCGGAGGAGCAAAGTTCTCAGCCCCTTGGAGGTAAAGTGAATTATGAACCTGATTGAAGCATACCCAGTGAGGACAGAGCTCTGACCCCCACTTGATGAGATTGCAGACACCAAAGTCACATGCACACAAAGTAAACAATGGTTAGGAGCAGAAGGACAAAGCATCGCCTTATAGAAGGCCCAGGGAGGAGTTTGGAAGGTTGGGTGTGACCACAATGGCTGGACTTGGGCTGTGAACACAAAGGGGTCATAGGGAGCCTGCAAGCCCAAAGACTTCTTGGCCACTGCCGGCCCTCTAGATTCTCTCTCCTGGGTGCATGACAGCCAGCACAGAAGAACGGGGCACTTGTGCATCTCCGCTGCCCCCATCGTGTTCTACCCGGGAACACCACCTATAAGGAACTCTGACCTGGAGACAGCAAAGGTTGTCCTCCAGGTGCCTTGTGTGGCTCAGTTTGGGGAACCAACAACTGTCCAGACCACAGGGGCAACCTTGACAGTTCTCCCTCGCCCTGCTGCCCTCCACGAGAACGGAGGCTGCCTCGCACAGGGCCAAACAGTCCCTCCCTTCATCACAAGGTCCGTACCTTCAATGTTTCCTTTTCCTTTTCTATTCGCTGCTGTTCCAGATGCAGCTTCACCAGTGCTGCCTCTTTGGCAGAGATTTCTTCTTTCAGCTGATCGACCTGATGGGTCATAATCTTTAACTTTCTCTTCATTTCTGTGATTTCATCCTAACAAAAGGAAAGGAGAAATGTTTGGAAGTGAATTAAATAGACATCATCATCCCTATGGAAATTCAATCCATATTTAAGAGCTTTAAAGGGATGCTCTCTCCAGGCAGCAATCTCATGACCAGTTACAACTGGGCTATTCCTTGGTCTCTTGTGCCTGTCTTTACAGCATTGCCTCTCAAAATATGCTCACGAGATGTAGACAAAGTATACATAATGAATATCACACACGCACGCACACAGGCATGCACATGTATTCCTCACTTTACAAAAGGAATTGGAAGCAGAACTAACACACTAGCTAAAAATCTTCAAAGCCAAGCTACGGAATTAACTGAGGAGAGTGTGGAGCTGCCCTCTGCATCATGGTAGCTATCAGCAGTTTTAAAAATTAGAAAAGGGAGAATGGCAATTCTCCACAATATTTAAAAGTAGGACCATGTTCTCTACCTCCTAGTAAGCTGCGTCATTTCCATTGCAAACAACCTGATAGTTCTGCATAAATCGATCTTTTTCAGGTGAATTGCATGACGTTTCTTTTTTTGATCCATTCTACATTCTGCCATTAGGATAAGAGAAACTGTTTTAAACCCAGGGTAGAGAGAAATCAAAATGTAAAGACACATAAGGAGATTCTTTACCTGAGCCTCAACCAGATTTTTGCTATAGAGATTCCTGTCTGATCTCACAGCCTCATACAGGTTCTGCTGTTGTTTTAATTTAGTCTCCGATTCAGCGATTTTTTTCCTGTAGTCAAAAATCTGCATTTCACGGACTTTTATGTCTTCCATGTTTATGAGGACCTGGAGGAGAAAGAAGCGTGTGAATGAGGTTAAACAGTCCATCTGTGCTTATCGGTTCAGGACAAATGGAGTATTTTTTATCTAAGGGTGGCTGTTGAGATGTCAGCGATCAGAAAATCTAACTGTGGTTATAATCACTACAGTACAACACAGAAACTCAGCACAGCGATTAGGGGAAAACATACATTTTATCTGCTCCAGATTTCTGCTCAAGTATAAAGGCCTAACACAGTTATTTTGTGATCATAAGAGAGAAAAAGAAAAAAAAATTCTTTCAAAAAAGAAATTCTCAAAACCTCTTCTCACTACCCTACCCATCTAATGAAAAAGAAAAAATAAAAATAAAAAGCCACAGGCTTAACATAAAGCACTGAGAAAGATAAGAGATAGCTGTTTGACCACATTGAATGCTTTATACAGCTAACCATGAGACGGGAAACTGGCCTTTGAATTTGATAGTGATCTTAACGCTATCTTGCCAAAGTCAGACTCCAAAGTCCTCCAGCATTTCATTAAAAATGCATTCTATGACCTGGCGCCCGTAGCTCAGTGGTTAGGGTGCCAGCAGGCAGGTGGATTCGAACCCGGCCCAGGCCTACTAAACAACGACAAATACAACAAAAAAAATAGCTGGGTGTGGTAGTGGGCACCTGTAGTCCCAGCTACTTGGGAGGCTGAGGCAAGAGAATCACTTAAGCCCAAAAGTTTGAGGTTACTGTGAGCAGTGACGCCACAGCACTCTACCGAAGGTGACATAGTGAAACTCTGTCTCAAAAAAAATGGGCAGTGCCTGTGGCTCAAGGAGTAGGGCACCAGCTCCATATGCTGGGAGTGGTGGGTTCAAGCCCAGCCCTGGCCAAAACTGCAAAAAAAAAAATGCTTTCTACCCAATGGCTATCACCTATAACTCTAGCATTCTGGCAGGCCAACCGGAAAGATCCCTTAAGCTCATTCTGCTCAGGGATTCAAGACCCCCCTGAGCAAGAGGTAGACCCATCTCTACTAAAAATAGAAAACAAAAAAAATTATCCAGGCATTCGGGCTGAGGCCTATAGCCCCAGCTACTCAGGAGGCTAAGGCAAGAGGATCTCTTGACCCAAGAGTTTGAAGTTGATGTGAGCTATAACACCACAGCACTCTACCCAAGGTGACAGAGTCAGACCCTGCCACCAAAAAGAAAAAAAAATGCATCATAGGCTGCCGTCATGGCAGCCATTACGCCTGTAATCCTAGCATTTTGGAAGGTTAAAGTAGGAGGATCCCTTGAGCCTAGGAGTTTGAGACCAGCCTGAGCAACACAGCAAGACTCAGTCTCTATAAAAAAATAATAAAACTTAGGCTGGTATAGTGACTCACAACTGTAGACCCAGCTAATCAGGAGACTGAGGCAGGAGGATCACTTGAGCCCAGGAGTCTGAGGTTGTAGTTGAGCTATGATGATGCCATTGCACTCCAGCCTGGGCAACAGGGTAAGACTGTGTCTCAAAAAAAAAGAAAAAAAAAAGGGGGGGTTCTAGTATGAATGAAATACTTCCAGGAAAGATGAGGTGCAAGAACGATCACCACCCTTTTGAAACTATAAAAAATGGAAGCCTGAAATCCCACCATAAACCGATACCTCTCAGGAGGCAATCCACACAGTAGAAATTATAATAATCTTGACTTTCAGCAGCAATGTCTACAGAAATCAACTTTTTCAAGGAAGAATTTCTTTAAAAATTTCTCAGGAAGAAAAGATTTAGTGAGGAAAACTGATTAAAGCGATGAAACTAAGGTATAAGTCACAGCTAGAACACAGAAGGAAAAAAATCTTTAAAAGGTTTCACTGCATTTGCATGGAATTCCCTTAATTACTAGTTACAATGGAAGGATACAGGAACAGCAGTGTGACAGAGCATGGAAGAAGGGGGACATACTTCATATGACATGGCCATGGAAGGTTCCTCTGAGGAAGCGACATTTTATCGAAAACTCTGAAGGTAGAAGAGGACCTCTTAGACTTTTGCCACCCCAATAGTCATCATGATTCAGATGCGGACTACTTGTGAGCAACGTGCTCTCAAATTACTGTGCTAAAAGAATCCTTTCTTTTCACTTGTGGAATTACTATTTCAGAAAATACACTCTGAGAAGCCATGTTCTATTGTTTTCCCATCAGAGTTAATAATGGCTATTGTTTAAAATATTTATCCTTTATATCTTTTAAAAAGTACCTTTCAGAATGGTGGGCTCACACCCATGATGCATAATGCAAGGGTACTTGTCGGATTTATTAAGTATAGAGTATAAATGTCTTAACACAATAATTAAGCAAACGAGACCAGGTTTATATTAACCAGTATGATATAAATGCTCCTAATTGTATATGAAATCGGCACATTGTACCCCATACATGCATTAATGTATGCATGATTTATGCATTTATGATTTAATACAAAAAAAGTTTTAAAAAGAAAAGAAGTACCTTTCAGAAATTTTCCTATAGATATTTAAGAAGGAATGAGAAAAAATTTTAGTAAATGCCTTTCGATGTATGTAATTTTGTATTTTTTTCTTATTGGATCAATTGATTTGATATAACTCGTATTACATTTTTTTCTTCTAAATACATTTAATTTCTTTATATATAATCCCATGTGCCATAATTTAAAATAAATTTATAAATGTAAAATACACACTTATTTTCTTTTCCTTATTTACTGGGCTTTCCTTTTCCCTCCAACCCACATCAACCCCTCATCTACACATAACGAGATTAACAATATGGTATGTGCCCATCCGTATTTTTCTTTGAATTCTGCATATTCAGCTCAGGTCAATAAAGCTAATAGTAACAGCTAATATTCACCACGTACTGTCTACGTACCTGACATTTAACACATATTAACTCCTTTAATCTTCACAAAAATCCCATAAAATGTATACTGTTATCACCCCAAGTTTCCAAAAAAGAAACTGAGGTCAAAGGAAGAAATATTCACAAAGTTATTCAACGACTAATAAACAGACACGGAGATTTATTTTCCTTTGTTTTTTGTTTAGCTTTGGGGGTTTTGTTTTTATTTTTCAGCCAAATGGTATTTTATTATATATATTTTTATGCACTTTGCTTTTTATCACTGAGGAATCCCTTGTAGAAATTAAGAAAGCTCAAATTTGTTCTCCCTAAAGGTTGCATAACCTCCTCCAACAAGGGTGCACCATCACACGCTTAACGCTTCCCCTCAGATGGGAATTTGCCTCCACTCTTCTCGCCACTCTGAACCATGCTGCAGTAAACATTTGTGTACTTGTGTTCTCCTGCACTTGTACTTTTATTTCTGTGGAATAGATTCCCAGGAGTGGAATAGCTGCCTCCAAAGACATATATATCTTTAACTTTAATAGATATTGCTAGATTGCTTTCCAAAGTGGCTGTAACACTTTACATTTCCACACTGCCAGTAATAGTTTTCTTAATAGAAAACTATCCTTACAGTTTCATGATAAACCCTCCTGTTCATACTGGTTGATTCTCTTAATGTACATTGAATTTGGTTTGCTCGAATTTCATTTAGGATTCTGCACTCATTTTCCTAAGTGATCTATGGCTATAGCTTACTTTTTAGTTCTATTTTAACATCAAGGTTTCTATTAGTTTCATAAATTGAACAGAGTACCTTTCTGTTCACTCATTCATTCACTCACCCACTTATTCTTTCATTCAGTGAACATTGTACTAAGGAACACTTCCTGGCAGGCACTGTAAAAACACTGATGTAAAGAAGAGGGCACACATTCCCTACCCTCAAGTTCACTTCTAGTGAGTGACTCACCAAAGAAGGGATAATCAAGGAAAAGATACAAGGAAATTGAGATATGCCTAATGTGTTATAGGAGAATTGAAGACTGAATTTCTGAGGATGGACCTCTGTATCTTCCCCAAGCAGTGAATATTAGAGATTTGCATAACTTGTGGGAACTGCTGCTTCTTTCTTAGTCAACTGTACCAACCAAGAGCTCACCTTGGACCCCAGAATCTCTGCCAGGCCTGGAATCTTTCTGCATTACCACTGTAGAAGGCACAAGTTATATCAGTAAAGCAATGCCTATCAACATAATATAAAGTGCATAAGTAATACTTTTCCAACATTCACACACCAAAAATTACGTTATGATAATTATCTAATTCTTGAAAGTTTAAAGGAACTCAATTCTAAATTTAGTAAGGGCTCTATCCATTTTGGAGCTAATTCTCTACTTTTCAGTGGCTCCCATAGTTACTGATGTCCCAAAAGTAGATTGCCCCTAAAGTTACCAGGGAAAATAGAGAATTTGTACCTAAATGTACCTTTTATTTATGAAACATTCATTATAAAAGTTTACAAAGGGGTAACCAACACGTAGAGAATATTTTGCAAATATCTTTTAAAATATATATGGCAACTTTACACGCAACTTTTGGGATGCCATGTATAACAATTTTTCTACTTCTCCTTGAGTCAAACCTCAAAGCATATATTTTCAGAATTATGTATTTCAACCTATTTTTAAAATGTATGCAACTAGTACTGTAAACACTATTTTTATAGGTTTTATGGTTGTTTCATTATTATTGTTATGAATAAGGATAACAAAGTAAGGCTACATACAAACTCAGTGGTGATCAGCATTGATAGTTAGGACTTGGAAAGAGTCCAAGATTAGAAAATCAAAATAAAGAGAACTATGAAACTCTAAGAAAAGAAACAGCTGAAAACGTCAACAAATGGAAAAATATACCATGCTCATGGCTGGGAAGAATCAACATTGTTGAAATGTCCATATTGCCCAAAGTAATATACAATTTTAATGTATATTTAATGTAATTTTAAAGTTCCACTGTCATATTTTAAAGACCTTGAAAAAATAATACTTCGTTTTATATGGAATCAGAAAAAACCTCGAATAGCCAAGACATTACTTAGAAATAAAAACAGAGCAGGAGGAATCACACTACCAGGCCTGAGATTGTACTATAAATCGATAGTGATCAAAACAGCATGGTATTGGCACAAAAACAGAGAGATAGATGTATGGAGCAGAATAGAGAACCAAGAGATGAACCCAGCTACTTACCGCTATTTGATCTTTGACAAGGCAATTAAAAACATTCAGTGGGGAAAAGATTCCCTATTTAACAAATGGTGCTGGGGGAACTGGCTGGTGACCTGTAGAAGACTGAAACTGGAACCATACCTTTCACCATTAACCAAGATAGACTCTCACTGGATCAAAGATTTAAACTTAAGACATGAAACTACAAAAATACTAGAAGAAAGTGTAGGGAAAACTTTCGAGGGAATCGGCCTGCGTGAATTTTTTATGTGGAGGACTCCCCAGGCAATTGAAGCAGTATCAAAAATACACTACTGGGACTTGATCAAACTAAAAAGCTTCTGCACTGCTAAGAACACAGTAAGTGTAGCAGGCAGACAGTCCTCAGAATGGGAGATAATATTTGCAGGTAATGTCCCAGACAAAGGTTTAATAACCAGAATACACAGAGAACTTAAGCGTATTGGCAACAAAAGGGCAAGTGATCCCATCTCAGGGTGGGAAAAGGACTTGAAGAGAAACTTCTCTAAAGAAGACAGGCGCATGGCGTACAGACACATGAAAAAATGCTCACCATCCTTAATGATCAGAGAAATGCAAATCAAAACTACTTTGAGATATCATCTAACTCCCATAAGATTAGCCCATATAACAAAATCCCAAAACCAGAGATGCTGGCGTGAATGTGGAGAAAGGGGAACACTTCTCCACTGTTGGTGGGAATGCAAACTAGTACATTCCTTTCGGAAAGATATTTGGAGAATACTTAGAGATCTAAAAATAGATCTGCCATTTGATCCTATAATTCCTTTATTGGGTATATATCCTGAAGACTAAAAATCATATCATAATAAAGATACTTGTACCAGAATGTTTATTGCAGCCCAATTCATAATTGTTGAGTCGTGGAAGAAGCCCAAATGCCCATCGACCCACGAATGGATTAATAAATTGTGGTACATGTATACCATGGAATACTGTGCAGCCTTGAGGAAAGATGGAGACTTTACCTCTTTTGTGTTTACATGGATGGAGCTGGAACATATTCTTCTTAGCAAAATATCTCAAGAATGGAAGAAAAAGTATCCAATGTACTCAGCCCTATTATGAAGCTAATTTATAGCTTTCATATGAAGGCTAAAACCCAATTATAGTACAAGAATACAGGGAAAGGGAGGGGAGGGGAGGGAGGAGAATGGGTGGAGGGAGGGCAATTAGTGAGATCACACCTACGGTGCATCTTAGCAGGGTACTGGTGAAACTTATTAAATGTAGAGTATCAATGTCTTTATATAGTGATCAAGAAAATGCCATGAAGGCTATCTGTAACAGTACTATCACAATATTTCTGATTGTATATGAAACACATTGTGCCCTATGATTGCACCAATGTACACAATTATGATTTAATAAGATTATTTAAAATAATAATAATAAAATAAAAATAAGATACTAATATCGTACTTTCAAGATTTGGGAAAAATTATTCTGCATTTTGTATGGAGCTAGAAAAAATCCTGTATAGCTAAGGCAGTTCTTAGTAATAAAAACAAAGCTGAGGGCATCACCATACCAGATGTTAGGCTGTACTACAAAGCCATAGTGGTCAAGATAGCATGATACGGGCACAAAAATAGAGACATAGACATTTGAAAGAGAATAGAAAACATGGAAATGAAAATAACATCTTATAACCAAACAAAAACATACCTTGGAGGAAAGACTCCCTATTTAATAAATGGTACTGGGAGAATTGGATATCCACATTTAAAAGACTAAAACTGGACCCACACCTTTCTCCACTTACAAAAATTGATTTAAAATGGATAAAGACTTAAATTTAAGGCATGAAACAATAAAAATCCTCAAAGAAAGCATAGGAAAAACACTGGGAAAAATCGGCTTAGGGAAAGACTTCATGAAGAATACTGCCATGGCAATTGGAAGAACAGAAAAAATAAACAAATGGGACTTAATTAAACTGAAAAGCTTCTGTACAGCTAAGGAGACAACAACCAAAGCAAATAGATAACCTACAGAGTAGGAAAGGATATTTTCATGTTTTTTTCAGACAAAAGTTTGACAATTAGGATTATAGAGAACTCAAATTAATCCACAGGAAAAAAGCCAACATTCCCATATATCAATGGGCAAGAGACATTAATAGAACCTTCACTAAAGAAGACAGATGAATGGCTAACAAACATATGAAAAAATGCTCATCATCCCTAATTATTAGAGAAATGCAAATCAAAATCACCCTGAGATACCATCTAACCCTAGTGGTAATGGCTCACATCACAAAATCTCAAAACTGAAGATGCTGGAGTGGAAGTGGAGAGAAGGGAACACTTTTACACTGCTGGTGGGACTGCAGACTGATACAACCTTTTTGGAAGGAAGTATGGAAAACCCTCAAAGAACTCAAGCTAGACCTCCCATTTGATCCTGCAGTCCCGTTACTGGGCATCTACCCAAAAGGAAAAAAAAATCTTTTTATCATAAGGACACTTGCACAAGACTGTTTATTGCAGCTGAATTTATAATCGCCAAAATGTTGAAACAGCCTAAATGCCCACCAACCCAGGAATGGATTAACAAGCTGTGGTATATGTACCCAATAGAATACTATTCAGCCATTAAAAGAAATGGATACTTTCACAGCCTTTGTATTAAACTGGATGGAAGTGGAACACATTATTCTTAGTAAAACATCACAAGAATGGAGAAGCATGAATACTATGTACTCAATTTTGATATGAGGATAGTTAATAACAATTAATGACATGGTGGGGGTGGGGGAAGGGGAGAGAAAAGAGAGAAAGAAGGAGAGAGTGGTGGGGAAAGGAAAAGCAGAGAGAGGGAAGGACTGAGGTGGTGGGGTCTTGGTGTGTGCCATGACTTTTGGGGGCAAGACACGATTGTAAGAGGGTCTTCACCTAACAAACGCAGTGGTTTATGGTTCCCTCAGTGAATCCCCAACAATGAAAAACAAACAAAAAAATACATACTCATTGTACTCATTGTAATATGATAGATAAATACTGAAGGATGAGTAAGCAGATAAAATTACTCATAATCCTATTTTCTAAAGTCATCCAAGCATTTTGTCATGTTTTTACTTTCTCTAATATGGTTTTTTAAATTGAGAGTCTACTTATTAAACTGTTTTGTAAACAATTCAACATGACGATTATATCAGAGATATTTTCATTTTTAAAAAACTTCATAAACATCTTTCTAATAGCTGTACAATAATGTATATTATTAGAGATAACTTATTTCAATATGAATATCCTTACAAATTGAGAACTACAAAACATAGAGAACTGCATGCTAGTATATTGAGTATTTCAACTATTAACTGAGACTGCATCATGTATATATTTTCCTTATAATATGTATTTATTAATCCTGGTGATAGAAATGCTTGAAAATAAACAGAGAAGACAAACATGAACTGGTAGCTAATTTGCACATCAAAAGGCATATAGGAAGACGAACATTAATACCCAGAAGACCCCACTAAAATTGCCTTCTTTTAGTTCTTGGCAGCTCAATCAAAACTAATGGATATTTTCCACTTTTTACATAATTGTGTCTTTTGTAGCATTTGAACTGTTGAAGATCTTCAGCTTCCTAATGTATCTTCTTTGCCTCGACCTTGTTCTTTCCTGTTTCTTCTTTTAGCTATTCCTCTCAGCCTCTTCTACAAGTTCTTCCATTTTTCTACTCATCCTTCATTCTTACATATTCTGTACTCACCCTCTTTTTTTCTCACTCTAAACCAGCAGTTCTCAACCTGTGGGTCACCACCCCTTTGTAACAATGAAAATACATCCTGCATATCAGATATTTACATTACGATTCCTAACAGTAGCAAAATTACAGTTATGAAGTAGCAACGAAAATAATTTTATGGTTGGGGGTCACCACAACATGAAGAACTGTATTAAAGGGTCATGGCATTAGGAGGCATTAGGAAGATTGAGAACCATTGTTCTAAACTATTTCCTGGGTGATTTCTTCTCATTCCTATGTGTTTAACTCCCTAGGATGCTCCACCAGTTCACATCCTGTTGCCTCTTTCTGCTCATGGATTCCCACTTAGCTCCCGAACCCTGCTTTACTGTAACCTTGGCCATCCTTTTCCCTTGAACTCCTGAGATCACATAACTTCTATTTTACACAGTGTACCATGTGCATGCTTGCTGTGCCCTGCCTGCACCTGGAAAACAGTGGCAATGGTGACGGACGATTGATTGAAGTTATGACTGATTGGATGCTGACTAATACTGATGAAAATTCCTCTTTTATTAACTTCTAAACAACCCTCATTATCTTCACCCAGGATTTGAGGATGGTGATCTGTAACACATAGTCCAACTTTCTCTTTCTCATGCAGCATACTTTTCTCTCCCTTTTTTGTGTCATTGTCCATGTTTAAGGTTACTCAAAAGCAACAGTAATATCTTATGTAATGATCTACATTTCTAATCCTCTGTTGCTGCTAACTTCCAAAATAATATGAAGAAAAGTAATCAAAAGATGAAAGAAATAATAGCATATATTTAATTATTTTTAGTTTATTGATTCTAGTTATTGAATTAGTGTATTGAATTTAGAGAGTAATCTGTGATTTTAAGAAAGAAAATCCCTAAAACAAAAAAGTATTTTGTTGTGTCTAATACCTGTAGGTTGCCCAATAACTAGTACCTAGAAAATCTGTAACATTTACCCTAGCAATTTCTTAAAACCCATAAGTAATATAGTATGTATGATAAATTCTTTTTTTGGCATAGAATAGTAGTATTGAGTTGAGCTTGTATTTCAGAAATCTTCTGAAGACCTTGAAAGGGATATATTCCCACAGGTTCTTCAATAAAAGAATTAGAATGTGAAATCTTTTGTTTTCTAGATTTTCCTTCTCTAGCTGTCTTTGACCAATTCTTACAACATAAAAATAGATGGAGTGAATGCAGTGAATGTCAAACATTCCTTGCGAGAGTTTTTTTTTTTTTCTTATGTTTGGAAAATAATGACTGATTCTGTGCAGGGCTGTGGTTTTTAAAATACTTTTCTGCTAATTATAAGAAAAGCTAAGATGTTGAAATTTGCGTAGTGCTAATTACTTACCCCTTTCTCTCCCTCTGTAATTTACAGTGTGTCTGCAGGTTGTCAGTTGCTGATTTGGAGCTTCTGTCTCTGTTTTTTTTCCTAACAATTAGGTCTCATCTTCATCTAATGGAAGTGAGCCATATTTAGTTAACAATAAGGAAAATCTCTCCTCCAGCTCTGTTTCATGGGACATTGGTGTGAAACTTTAAAAAAATGTTCTGGCTTTTTATTTTTAAGGCCAAGTGATACTTTCTTATTCTAATACTCTTTTTTTTAAATCTTCAAAATCTTAAAAAATTCTTTTTTTTCACAGCTTCATTGTGTTATTACCCTTTGTCTCATACAGTTCTTTCATCATCTTCATCTCTAAATCTTTTTTCCCTAAACAAAACAAACAAGAAATTCTTATTTTTACTTCTACATCTGAGGTATAGTTTATAGTTTACTCTTTTCTTCTCCCTACTTTACCCTGTAGCAGATTTTGTGTTGTTACTTCTCCACCTTTCTATGTGGTAATGATCCTTGAGTCTTTTACTGATCATCAATCTATAGAAGACAACAACTGTTAAAGAGGTTTCTAGAAAGATTGAATAGATGTACTTCTCCCTTTTTGTTCTGCCAAATAAATCTCTGAAAGGTGGGGGAAAGGCAGACTGACTAAGGAGCTTGGGATTCAATGAAGGATGCAGTGGCAGGATTCCTGAGCTTTCTGTTTACCTCATATATCTTACACTGAGTGCCAAGAAGCTGACACCTGTATGCCAATGGGCAGAGACCAAAAAAACTCTCCAAAAACCCTGTCCTTTCCACTAAAGGACCGAAAAGCAACAGGTTAGCATGGAAGACAAGTTTGAGACAATAAATGCTCTCCTGCATCCAAATACTACAGAAGAAAACTGTGGCCACATTCATAATCCCTCTAAAACTCCACCTGTTGCTGTCAAGGTGCCTTTCTCGTCACTATGCTTGATAGTGGAATCTATATCAAGAGCAATAGCAGACAAGGGTACATGTGAAATTTGCTAGGTATAGAATATAAATGTCTTAACACAATAACTAAGAAAATGCCATGAAGGCTATGTTAACCAGTTTGATGAAAACATTTCAAATTGTATATAAAACCAGCACATTGTACCCCATGATTGCATGAATGTACACAGCTATGATTTAATTAAAAAAAAAAAAGAGCAATAGCAGAGTCCTCTCTGCCTCTGTCTTAGCTAGAGCTACCATAACAGAATACAACACCAACTGGTGGGCTTAAATAACAGACATATCTGGTGATTTTGTAGGGTGGGAAGTCCAAGATTAAGGTTCTAGCCAATTCTATTCTGAATGAGAGCTTTCTGGCTTACAAATAACCACCACCTTACTGTGTCTTCAAGTGGTAGGAGCAGGGGGAGAGAGAAAGAGAAGAAGAATATAAGTCTCTCGTGTTTCTTATTATAAGAGCACCAATTTATTTCATCATGAGGGCTTCAACCATGCGACCTCAGCTAACTCTAGTCACCTTTTCACTGTGCTATCTCTAAATACCATCTCATTTGGGGGTTAGAGTTTCAAAACATGAATTAGAGTGGAAGAGGGGACACAAACATCAAGTCTACAACAATTTCCCATCCAAGTAAGTATCAACAGAGGCTTTTTAGGGAGCCTAAACTCCCAACCCAATCCAGCATTAACAGGGAGGCTCCTCTTCATTCCCAGGTGTCTCAACAGTAACCAAGAAGGAATTCTAATGAGAGACACTGTTCCCTTTGGGTCCCTATTAACAGTGTCAGAAAAATCCTGTTAAAATAGAAGATTAAAGTAACCTGCAGAATTTCATGGCATCCCAAAGTTTAAATTTCCATTAAAAATCATTGATCACAACAGGAATTAGGAATATCTCACCTTGAATGAAGAAAGGTAATCAATAGACACCAGTGCCAAGATGACACAGACATTAGAAATATCTGACCAGCATTTTAAAGCAACAGTCAATAAAAATGCAATCAATGAGGAGTGATAAACATGCTGGAAAGAAATGAGGGGAAAAGGACTATCTTGTCCAAGAAATAGAAAGTCTCAGCAAAGATATAGAAGAGATAATATACAATTGAATAGAAATTATAGAACAACTTAAATAATAATCCTAATGGATGGATTCAACAGTAGAATGGAGAGAGAGGGAGAAAGAATCCATAATTTTAAGATGTAATAATATAAATTACATAATCAACAACAGAGAAAATAAACTGAAAAACAAAATACCAAAAGCCCCACAGAACCTCAGAGATCCCTGGGATTACCACAAAAGATTTGACATTCATTTAATCAGAATCCAAGAAGAAGAGGTAATAAATAGGATGAGGCTGAAAAAGTAAAGGTATAATGATTGAAGTTTTCCCATATTTGGCATTTAAAACACATAAATGTACAACTCAGGAAGCTGGGTGAACTACAAGCAGAATAAATTGAAAGAAAGGAACACCATAATAGCCAAACTATTAAAAAAAAAAAAAAGATCCTAAAAGCATCCAAAGAGAAGCAGCACCTTATCTATAGGGGAAAACAAACTGAATGTCATCAGATTTCTTATCAGAAACCATGGTGACCACAAAAAGGTGGCAGGACATTTTTCATTTACTGAAAGGCAGAAATTGTCAGCTGATAATTCTATATCTGGTAAAGCTGTCCTTTAGGAATGAAGCTATTTTTCAGGAATGAAGAGAAAATTAAGAGGAAATTCTTATACAAATGAAAACTAAAAGACTATGTTCCTATAATATCTATCCTCAAGGAAGTTATACTCTGTTATCCTTTATCTACAGGAAGTGCTTCATTAAGCAAAAATAATTATTTTTAAAAAGATGGGAATTGTGTTGGGATATTAGGAAGGAAGGAAGAACAATAAAATAACTATTACTTGTGAGGTTTCTAAATTATGTTTGATGATTGAACCAAAACCGTAACACTGACTGTCATGGCCCCTAACACCCTGTCCCCATCGTTGCATGAAGGAAACAGGCATGACACAGATAGAAGTACAACATTGCAAGAGGTGGGCTAACCATAAGTGCAGGGTAGCCCCCAGCAACCTCTACAATAGCTATTTATTGAGACTGTTAACAGACCAGTCAGGGGCGTATTAGATAATGACCGCTTAGGGATTGCCATGGGCTTGGGCTCTCTCTCCATGACTAACACCTATGGATGAGTTGCCAGAGGGTCCTCCCCCAAGCTGCAAATCATCTCACTCAGAGACTTTCCTGCTCTTGGCATCCTCTACAACTGCCAAATACAGTTCACAATAATGTAGAAGAAATATTTATGACAATCATATTACATATGAGGTAGGGTAAGGGACTGAAAGAGAGGTAAAGTATGTATACTTCATTCAAACTGGTAAAATATTGACACTAGCATATCATGATAAGTTATGTAGAATAGTACGAAGAGCAGCCACTAATGATACAAATGTGAAAACATTATGCATACATCAAAATAGAATTCCAGAAATGTTGTTCAAATAACACTTAGATAAGCAAAAAGAGAAATTACAGAAACAAACAAAAAACAGAAAATAGTAAACAAAAAAATAAGTGGTAGGCTTAAGGTCCAAAATATCCATAATTACAGTAAATATAAATGGTATAAATACACCAATAAAAAGAGAAAACAGGAAAGTTATTTATCCATATTTTTGCACTTTCTGTTTTTTCTTCCTTGATATCATAAGAACCCCTATTTTTTCATCATTTCTGTTTTCTATAGTGTTTCCTTTAGCTATTCCTTAAGGGTAGATATTAGCACATTCTCTTAGTTTACTATCATTGGTAGATTATGTAAAAAAATTCACTTCAGAATAATGATATAGATACATTAAAAGTAAAAGATATAAAAGATATGCCATGCAAATATAAATCAAAGAATTCAGGGCTGGTTACATTAGTATCAGATAAACTAGACATCAGAGTAAAGAAAATGGCTAGAAACAAAAAGTAGACATAAAGAAAATGGGTCAATCTCCCAAGGAAAATGTACAAGCCAAACAACAGAGCTGCAAAATATGTGAAGTAATAACAAATAAAATTGAAAAGAGAAATATACAAATCCAAAATTGTAGCTGATAATTTAAATACCTCTCACTGAAAATAAAAAAGGGAGGGGAAGACATGAATTATCAGTACTTGAATGAGATGGGTGATCATTACAGGCCCTGCAGACATCAAAAGAAGTCAATACCATAACCAACACTGCACACATAAATTTAACTTAGGTGAAATGGACCAATTCCTTAACAAAGCACAAAGTACTACACTTCACTCAGTATGAAATTGATGATTTGAACAGTTCTTCAACTATGAACGAAATTGAACTCATAACTTTCAACATTTCCAAAAGGAAACCTTGAAGTGCAGATAATTTTACTAGAAAGTTGTATTTTACTTAAAAAGTCCCACAAACCCTTTTTCTATCTGATCTCGTCTAGATAATAGTAAAGAGTAGAATACTTGTCAATTAATTTTATGAAGTCACTATTACTTTGGATACTAAAATTAGAAAAAAGTATACATACACCCAGAAGAAGAATGTCACACACCCCTCAGAAATATAAAGAAGTAATCCTTAATAAATTATTAGCTAATAGAATTCAGTGATATATTAAAAGAATTATATACTACAATCACATGGAGTTTATTTTTGGTTATGCAAGGCATATTCAGTGTTCAAAAATTAAGCAATACAATTGAACATTGGCAATCTAAAGAAGAAAACTAATGACCATATCAGTTAACTCAGAAAAATCATTTGCTTTTTCAATATCCATTTCTAATATTCTCAATAATAGCAAGAAATTCCCCAACTCGATAAATAGCATATATAGAAAACTTTGGAAAATGGTTTGATAGTTTCTTTAAAAAGTAAACAACATACACTGGGAATGCCATTTAGAATTTGCACTTCTAAGCATTTATCCCAGAGAAATGAAAATCCATGTCTACATAGGTGTATTTGAATATTATTTAATTGTAATGGCACTAATAGGTGTAATTGAATATTATTTAATTGTAATGGCATTAATTGAAAATAACCCAGGTGTTCTTTAATAGGTGAATGATTTAATAAAGTGTGGTACCTTTCTATCTTAGAATGCTACTCAGCCTTATGAACAAATGAGACATTCATAATGTAACACGTGGATGAATCTCAGGGGAATTCTCCTGAATGAATAAAAGCCTAGCTTGAAAGGTCACATGCTGTATGATTCCATTCATATAACATTCTCAAAATGACAAAGTTACATACTTGAAGAACTAATTAGTGGTTGCCAGGTTGGGAATGGGGAGGAGGAGAGATAGAGTGTCACTGAGAGGGTAATGTGACGGTGATGTTTATGGTGAGGAAATAGTTCTGTATTTCAATCAAGGTGTCAAGGCCAGCTGCACATGTGATAAAGTGATGGCGAGCTATACCCATATGTTGCACTGATGTCATTGCAACTTCCTACTTTTTCATTGCACTTTTTCATTGCAAGATGTATTTATGAAGCATACGTGGTTTTTCTGTTCTATTTTTCTATCTTTATATGAATCTATAATTATTTCAAAATATTAAATAAAAAAATTTTTAAAGTTCTTAGATGTCCTTCCAAAATATTTGTTGTTGGCATCTCAAGAGGATTGATTTGTTGTTGTTTTTATTGTGTTATAGTTTTATATCTGTTTGCATTAACAAAAATTTTCCTGTTTTTAAAGGTAAAATCTTTGTCTTGAAATGGGGCTTTCATAAAGAAAAATTTCCACTTTGCAGGATGAACTGAACTTCTAATATTAAAGGAGAACTGGGCCCACCAGAATTTACAAAAGTTGAAAACTATAGGTTCCCTTCTCTTGGTATTTGTCATCAGAGACCCCAGCAGTGCCATATCCTGGCTGCAGGATTGGCCCTGTATAAACTCCAGGGGACAAAGTGTGTGCCAAATGCCTCACTTTGTTTTTGTATTTTTAAGAATCACTTGATGAATTACTTTTATTTTATTTATTTGTTTATTTTTTTTTTTATTGTTGGGGATTCATTGAGGGTACAAGAAACCATGTTACACTGGTTGCATTTGTTAGGAAAAGACCCTCTTACAATCGTGTTTTGCCCCCAAAAGGTGTGGCACACACCAAGAC
>CAUYON010006004.1:0-11522 GCA_963573935.1 Arctocebus calabarensis | reverse complement strand
TCTTTATATAGTGATCAAGAAAATGCCATGAAGGCTATCTGTAACAGTACGATCAAAACATTTCTGAATGTATATGAATCGTGCCCTATGATTGCACCAATGTACAGAATTATGATTCAATAAAATTATAAAAAAAAATTTGTCACTATATAGATACAAAAACCATCTTTCCTTTTGGTGAATATTCTTACAAATTTAAGATGGTAGATACAAACTATATAGATCCTAAAAAATATATATTATAAAGTTCAAGGTAAATCAGGCCAGGTACAGTAGCTCACTTCTGTAATCTCAACACTTTGGGAAGCTGAGGTGAGAGAATGACTTGAGCACAGTAATTGGAGACCAGCCTAGGAAGCATAGTGTGAAACCCTGTCTCTACAAAATTAGAAAAATTAACTAGGTGTTGTGGCATATACCTATAGTGGTTACCACTTGGGAGGCTGAGGTGGGAAGATTGTTTGGATCCAGGAATTTGAGGTTACAACAAGCTATAATCTTACCAGTGCACTTTAGCCTGGATGACAGGGCAAGACCCTATCTCTAAAAAGAAAAAGAAAAAAAAAACCCTACAAAATCATAAAATAACTGAAACTGAAAAAGTTGAAACTATTAACAGGAATAACAAACTTTTTCCCTTCCAAAGTAGATACATCACGGCAGCACCTGTGGCTCATCAAGTAGGGTGCTAGCCCCATATACTGAAGGTGGTGGGTTCAAACCTGGCCTTGGCCAAACTGCAAAATAGAAAAATAACCGGGCATCGTGGTAGGCGCCTGTAGTCCCAGCTACTTGGGAGGCTGAGGTAAGAGAATTGCCTAAGACCCAGGAGTTGGAGGTTGCTGTGAGCTGTGTGATGCCACAGCACTCTACCGAGGGTGATAAAGTGAGACAGTCTCTACAAAAAAAAAAAAATAATAAATAAATAAAGTAGATACATCAGTGTTAAGATACATTATTTTAAAAAGACAACAGAGCATAAATAGAAATATATCAGGAAGTAGTGGGTATTTCAGCCTTAAAAAACACACAGTTCTTTTTTTTTTTTTTTGAGACAGAGCCTCAAGCTGTCACCTTGTACAGAATGCCGTGGCCTCACAGCTCACAGCAACCTCCAACTCCTGGGCTCAAGAGAGTCTCCTGCCTCCGCCTCCCGAGTAGCTGGGGCTACAGGTGCCCGCCACAACGCCCGGCCACTTTTTGGTTTCAGCAGTCATTGTTGTTTGGCGGGCCCAGGGGCTGGATTCGAACCCGCCAGCTCAGGTGTACGTGGCTGGTGCCTTAGCCCATTGAGCCACAGGCGCCGAGCCAAACACACAGTTCTTGAAAACTTTCTCGTGAATTATTAAAAAGTATTGAATGAAACACATACTACTGTATTACAAATAAGAAACTCTGAAACCTATTTTTGCATAAAAGCTATGAATAAAGTTGAAAATAATTCTGATTCGATTTTGTTGAACTCTGTAAACTATGAAAAAAGCAAAAATTACACTAACCAAGGGAATATTTAATTAAAGCCCTCACCTTGTTTTAGTTAATAATAGGAAGTATTGTGGTGTTTTAACTCAATATGATTCCGTGCCTCACCCCCAACTTAGTGATGTTCTTAAAAAATTACAGCATGCATTGTCATGACTTGTCTTATGCCTACCTGAAGTTTGGTTCAAAGGCTTGCCTCATCTTCTCTAAATTTGAATTAACTAAGTGCTGAAGAGATACCTATAAGAGGGACATTTATCTAAAACATTTATAAGTAAATGTTTTAGTCACTGATGCCAAGGCATGGATAAAAGTTGGGGAAAGCAATAGACTAATTATAAAGCTTGGAAAGAAAAAGCCAGAGATGAAATAATTTATGGGAATAAAGGGCTTTGAAAACTCTGACATATGGGTGGTGCTTGTGGCTGAAGGAGTAGGGTGCTGGCCCCATATACCAGGGATGCCGGGGTTCAAGCCTGGCCCTGGCCAAAACTGCAAAAAAAAAAATCTCTGACATACTCTCAGAAATTTAGAAGATGGTGTGGATGCTAACATGCTTAGAAAGACTGAAAGGCCCTAATCTCTCATCTCTTGCTAGTACAAAGACTCTACATAAGCAAAAAATGAAGGCAAAGTAAAGGTGTAAAATGACTTACTGACTATCGAAGCTGTGCCCTAATACCATTCTGCAAAAACTGGAATACTTGATTCTAGGGTTATAAGGAAATCTCTGTCAAATCATTGGCTGGCCATAAGACTAATGGAATAGAGACTTTAGTGGTAACACATGACAAAGAATGGGGAATTTACAAAATTAGTTCAGTAATAAAAGTCACTTAAAAAATGATTAAAACTATAACAAATAGTAGCAACCCTGGAAGGAGAAAATTCTAATTTTGTATTGCCACATAAAAAATTAAAAATGTTTGTTTCAACAACAACCAAAAGTTATAAAGAGCATACAAAACCTAGAAAGTATAGCCCATGAACAGAAAAAAAAAATGAACAGAAATCATTTATTAAGAAGCCCAGATGACAAAAACTGTAAGATATTTAAAATATTACTGAAGATTAAGGTTAATCATGTCTGAAGAACTAAAAGAAAGCTATCTCACAAAATAGAAAACATCAATAGGGAGATAGAAATTTTAAAAGACCCATTTATACATTTTGCAGTTGAAAAGTACAATGACTGAAATGGAGAACTCACTAGAAGAACTCAAGGGGAGATTTAAGCAAACAGAAGAAAGAATTGGAAAATTTGAACAAAAATCAGTTGAGATTAGGCAGTTTGAAAAGCAGAAAGAAGTCAGAAAAAATAATTAAACCAAAGATATATGTAGTAGATTTTCAAGCGCAGTACATATACATAAAGGAATTTCCAGAGAATAATGAGAGAAAATGGAAGAAAGACTATTTGAAGAAATTCTGGCTGCAAAGTAGTTCTCAAATTTAAGAAAAGATATAAAACTATACAAGCAAGGAGCTTAACGAATTTCAAGGTGAATAAGCTCATAGAGATACACACTGAAACATACTACACTCAATTTGTTGAAAGACCCAGGTAATGAATCTTACATGCAAAAGCAGAAAGAAACATGTAATCCATCACACAGAAGTGATCCTCAATAAATAAACAGCCAGTTTCTCATCACAAACTATGGAGATCAGAGGGCAGGGGGATAACATACTTTTAAGTGCTGAAAGAAAGCAACTATAAATTGAAAATTCCATATCCAGTAACGCTATAATTAAAAATGAAGGAGTAATTAAGGAATGTCTAGATAAACAAAAACTAGGAGAGGTTATGACTAGTATACCTGTTTTACAAGAATCCTAAAAAGTCCTTAGGGAAGAAATGAAAGAACACTAGATAGTAACTCAAAGCCATACAAAGCAATAAAGAATAACACTAAAGGTAGTTACTTATGTACTAATAAATATAAAACCTAGTAATCATGCACTTTTGGTTTGTGACTTTTTTTTATTTAAAGAACAAATACATAACAATTATAAACCTATGGTAATGGGCATACAATATATGAATATGTAATATGTGACAATGAAAGCATAAAGGGAACAACAAAGCTGTAAAGGAGTAAGATTTTATGTACTATAAAAAGTCAGTTGGTGTAAATATAACTTGATTTTTACTAAGTTAAGATACTACAAAAAAAAATAATTCCCAAGGGCAAAAACAAAAATATTCTGAAATATAATGCAAAAAGAAGAGAACAATTATGTATCAAAATCAATTAATTATAAAAAATATATAACGTATAGAAAATAAATAGCAAGGACCTTGTGGGTAGCTAAACACATGGCAGTTCCTGGAGGATGTGGTATCCCTTCCCCCACACCTTGCCCCAGGAGTCAATTCATATGTATCCTTTGTAATAAACTGATAAAGGAACTGATATAAATGAGGAAGATGGCCCACTAGAAGCAGCTTTTATCGGAAGCTCCTGTCCAAAGGGAGAGATATTGGACAGAAGTGAAGCTCCCCATCTTTGACTCAGTGAAGCCAATGGTGGGGAGCTGAGCAGGTCAAGAAGATAGAGAAGTGCATATCATCTCAGCTCCAAGTCCAAGACAAGCTCCAAGTCCAAGAAAGAGGAAAAAAGACAACAAAGACCCAGTATGAAACCCATTGCCAAGAGGATGATAACCCCCATCCCTCAAGCAAAGGGCTCTCTGCAAGCAAGCAGAGAACAAAGGACCTCTCTCATTACCTCATGGGAGAGAGTCACTAAGCCCCAGTCCTCCAGAGAGGTACCACCTTTGAGCCTAGGCATCATCCTGCCTGGCACAAAGATAAATAAATATTTTCTCTGTAATTCTAAACACACAGTTAACCCTTCACCTCTATCCTGGCTGTCTGAAGGTCTCTCTCCTACAGAGTCCGGAGTGTTTGGTGAATTCATTGAGAGGCCTGAGCATTATGTGGGCCACCAAACAGTAGCAAAGAAACAGTAGTGAGCTTGGAAGCAAGAGGTGCAGGGAGAGAGGGATGCGTGCTGAGATGGTGGCCACCATGAATCAGTGGTGCAGGCTCAATTATTGGTGGGCATGAATCCTGTGACACCTCATTTCTGACTTTGGCAGGAATTTTTCCTGACTTCTTTACCCACTGAAGGGGATCCTACTCCAGTCCCTTGGGATTGCACAGACAGATCTGCTTGCAGGTTTCTGCTTTCTGGCTGCTTTGAGACTCTTCAAACTCTTTCAGATGAGCAGCGTTTATACTTTCTGGGACAATTTGATTGGAACTTTAAACTTGGGCTGTCCACCTAGGGACCCTCTTAGATTGAGAGGTGGTATAATTGTAGCAAAGAACGACAGATTCTCCTCCTTCAGCTGCCACAGGCAGGAGGGGGTTGCCACAGGTATTTTTATAATTTTCCAGCTGAGAGTCCAGCCTAATACCATGACATTTTAGAATTGGTTAGAGGCAGGCTGACATCAAGAAAGAGCCAACTTTCATTAACTCACCAAGCTGGCTCTCAGAGTCTCTGGTTTCACTTCTGAAAGGGACTTTGGCAAGGCTGTAGGGGAACGGTCACAATCACAAGCCCCAGGTCATGAGCAGAGAGCTGATTAACTCCAGTTCCTGGGGCGCCTGATCCAGCCTCACACCACCAGTTTCAATTGCCAATTAGTGGAAAATACTTGTGAGATGGAACCAGTGAAAGAACTCTGGCAACATCAAAAATCAGAGTAGATCAACTTCCCCAAGGGATGACAAAGGATATACAACAGAAAATGCAATCCATAGCGAAGTAGCTGAAATGTCAGAAAGAGAATTTAAAATATGGATGGCAAATAAGATGAATAGAATGTAGGAAAATATGGAAATAGAAATCCAAAAGGTAGTTCAAAAGTTGTTTCAAGAAATTAATGAATTCAAAGACAAAGTCACCAAGGATGTGGATATAATGAGCAAATATATAGCAGATCTTAAGGAATTGAAAAAGGCATTTGAGGAGCTTCGAAATACAGCACAGTCCCTCAGTAATAGAGTTGAGCAGGTAGAAGAAAGGATCTCAGAAATTGAAGACAAGGTTTTTGAAAGATACCAAGCATTCAAACAGACAGAAAAAAGGAGAATAAGAACAAAACATTTCCTAAGACAGTAATGGGATCATTCCAAAAGATCAAATATTTTGAATTATAGAGATTCCTGAGGCAGAGGATGGTCCTCAAGATACAAATGCTCTACTCCAAAACATTATGGTGGAGAATTTCCCAAGCATTGCAAGACATACAGAAATTCAAATAGTAGATAGTTTGAGAACCCCAGCAAGACTCAATTCAAATAAAGCATCTCCTAGATGCTGTAATTGACTTTTCCAAAGTTAATATGTACAAGAAAATCCTGCAAGTATCACGTATAAGAAAAGTATTTCCCATAAAGAGAAAAATATCAGGATGATGGTGAATATTTCAGCCCAAACTTTTCAAGCTAGAAGAGGATGGTCCTTGATCTTTAACCTTCTAAAAGAAAACAACAGGAATCCCTGCTTTGATAGTGATTGCATTAAATTTGTATATTTCTTTGGGTAATATGGACATTTTAACAATATTGATTCTTCCCAGCCATGAGCATGATAATTGCTTCCATTTGTTAACATCTTCAGCTATTTCTCTTCTCAGAGTTTCATAATTCTCTTTATAGATCTCTTTCACATCTTTGTTAAGTAAATTCCCAAATATTTCTTCTTCTTTGGTGCTACTGTAAAAGAAATAGAGTCTTTGACTCTTTTTTCAGCTTGACTGTTAATGGTATACATAAGAACTACTGATTTGTGAGTATTGATTTTGTATCCTGAGATGCTACTGTATTCCTTGATCACTTCTAAGAGTTTTGTGGTTGATTCCTAGGGTTTTCCAGGTATAAAATCATATCATCTGCGAAGAATGATAGTTAAACCTCCCATGATCCTATTCGGATACCCTTGATCGCCTTCTCTTGCCTGATTGAGATGAATTAAATAAAATCGAGCTCATGTTTCTATGCCATTAGATACCTTGGGTATACATTGGGTAAATTCCTATACTCTTGGCTTGGCACCTGTGGCTCAACGGGCTAAGGCGTCAGCCATGTACACCTGAACTAGCGGGTTCGAATCCAGCCCAGGCCCGCCAAACAACAATGATGGCTGCAACCAAAAAATGATCGGGCGTTGTGGCGGGGGCCTGTAGTCCCAGCGACTTGGGAGGCAGAGGCAGGGGACTCACTTGAGCCCAGGAATTGGAGGTTGCTGTGAGCTGTAGTGCCATGGCACTCTATTCTGGGTGACGGCTTGAGGCTCTGTCTCAAAAAAAAAAAAAAAAATTCCTACACTCTTGTGGTCCCAAAACAAATTATTACCAGACCTATGAAAAAGTTATATTCTGTACTCACCGCAGATAAGGAAATGTTATTGATGATGAATCTGGGCAGTCTTTCCAATAGTCTTTCTTATTGGCCTTATAAAATCAACCTTAATTCCTTAATGCATTCTGGACACCTCTAATAATGATATTCCAGTCAAATCCTTAGTAAAATAACCAGTGCCGTCCATTGTGTCCTACAGAATAAAAGAGATTCTTATTGAACTTATGCAAATAACTATACTGTCAGAAATTAAGAATACTTACAAATGGTTTCCAAATTTCAGAGCAATCAAAGAGAAAGAAACATAAATGTTTCAGATTTTGCTCATAAGTACATATATTGCTGAAAACTATAAATAGCTTAAAAGATAGAAAATGGTTTTCTTGACTTCTGGAAAACAGAACACAGAACCACCAATATTTCAAACAAAGAGCTATAACAATTCAGTTTGGTTCCATGTAACTTATTTCTGTTCTGTTTGAAGTTAGGTTTTGAATACTCATGAATATGTTAGCTTTCCAATTAAAGTCCTGGAAGTTTGCTTTTAGTCTGATGATATTTAATCTCCAAAGTCATCAGAAATTTGAATTTGAGAGAACTTGCTAGCCTTTTCTGCTACTTTCCTTGAAGGACAAACATTGGACTTAGCCAGGTACAAAAACACTTTCTAAGATGAGTTAAAATTATTACTGACAACATACACTAAGACACACTAATATTTTATAATATTAGAACACACACACACATTTGTACATACATATATACATAATCCACAGGAAATTAGACACCATTTCACATTTGACAATATTTTCTATACAGTTTTATTTTTTATTTTTTATTTTTTTTATGGACTTACACAGAATTTATTTATAAATATTATAGGGTACAAGTGTAATTTTGTTACATGCATAGACTGCATTGTGGTAAAGTTGGGAATTTTAGGGTATGTCACCCCAAAAATGTACATTTTACCCATTAAGTGTTCTCATTGGCTGGGCACAGCAGCTCTTGTCTGTAATCCCAGCACTCTGGGAAGCCGAGGAGGATAGATTGCTTGAATTCAGGAGTTTGAGACCAGCCTGAGCAAGTGTGACTCAGGCTCTACCAAAAATAAACTAGCCAGGCATAGTGGTACATGCCTGTAATCCCATCTACTCAGGAGGCTGAGGCAAGAGGACTGCTCGAGCCCAAGAGTTTGAGGTTGCAGTGAGCTATACCACCACCATACTCCATCTAGGCTGACAGAATGAGAAAAAAAAAAGGTAATGTTTCATCAACCACCCCCTCCCTCACCTGTCTCTGTTGTCTATCATTCCACTTTATGTTCGTGCCTATGTATAAAGAACGTGCACTATTTGCCTGTGTGTCTGACTTGTTTTATTTAAAATAATAGCCTCCAATTGCTGCAAAAAACATTTCATTCTTTTTTTATAGCTGAATAGTTTTTAATTCTGTATGTATACCATATTTCTTTATCCAGTCATCCATTGACAGACATTTAGGTTGATCCTGTACCTTTGCTATTGTGAATAGTGCTGAGATACACATACAGGTGCGTGTTATCTTTTTTTTTTTTAGATGTAGGGTCTTGCTCTGTCACCCAGCTGGAGTGCAGTGGCATAATCACAGCTCACTGTATCCTCAAACTCCTGGGCTCGAGTGATCCTCCTGCTCCAGCCTCCTGAGTACCTAGGATTACAAGTATGCACCACCACAACCTGCTAATTAAAAAAAAAAAATCCTTTTTTAGTGCTGGGTCCTGCCACGCTGCTCTCAAATTCTAGGCCTCAGTCTCCCAGACTGTTGGGATCATAGGTATGAGCCATTGCACCTCGCATGAGTGTAGGTGTCTTTTTGATATTCCTTTTACTTTTGGTAGATATCCAGTAGTTGAAAGGCTGGATGAAATGGTAGCTGTATTTTTTGTTCTTTGAGAAATCTCCATATTGATTTCCATAGAAATTGTATAGCAATTTCTTTTTGCTCTGTTGCCTAGGCTAGACTGCAGTGAAGTGATCACAACTCACTGCAACCTCAAACTCCTGGGCTCAAGCAATCCTCTTGTATCTACCTTCTAAAGAGTTGGGATTACAGGCATGAGCCACTGTGCCCGGCCCCCTCTTCCACTTTGGATGACATTTGTGATTACACTGGGTCTATCCAAATAATGCAAAATAATCTGTTTTAATGTCAGTTTATTAACACCCTTAATTCCCCTTTGCCAAGTAACATAAGCAGGCTTTTGGATTCTGTGACTATACTAAGTGTAACACTAACAAAAGCAGCAGAGTGAAGACTGAGACCAAATCTTGATGACATTGGTGGAATTTTTGGATTCAGCTGTGGTTAAACCAGAAATACCTCTGGATTCTTCAGTTACACGAGCTTTTTCCTCTTAAGTCAGCGTGAGTTGGGTTCCTCAAACTTGCAACTAAGAGTCTTAAATGTTACATGACAGCATCTTATATTTGATATTGAATAAATTTAAATTATTTTTGTTTTATTTTAGTCAGTAATGATGAGTATAAGAGAATCAAGAAACACTTCAAATTTCAATTTCCAGCAATAGCAGACTATTTGGACTATTCTCCGACTAAAGAAAACTGAAAGTGTTGGACAAATATATACATATTTTTTTCTTAAAAGCATTAAATTGCTAATAAGATAGTGATTACTATTAGTAATTACTGATCCAAGATCAAAGACAAGATAGAAATCTAGAGATGGGTTTAACAGCAGATTAGCCTCAATACCCACGAAGAGTGTTTTCCCATCTTGAAAAGGTAGCTGAAAAATGGGCTCTGCTTTTGGCAGCCTTGTACACATAAAGTTAGGGAGACAACAGCTGGGATACAGGCTCTCCAAGGTAAGCACAATAAGCTGATCACGGAAGGCTGGTTGTTCCCTTTGCGGAAGGTAAATGAGAAGCAATTTAGACCTTTGCACAGGTGCATCTTGGCTTTGAATCATCTGGATGACTCAGAAAATATCAAGCCTTGAAATTGAATTAAGGTGGTTCTGAATGTTTACCACCTCCAGTAAACAAAATCCTCTTTAGAGGACACTATCATTCTAGACCTCAAATTATTTCCTCATAGAAGTGAGAGGCATACTATCAAATGTAATCAAGCACCAAAGAGAAGAGATCTGAGCGAAAATCAATAGAATCCATGAATAGAAACAAACCTACAGGCTGGGCGTGGTGGCTCATGCCTATACTCCCAGCACTCTGGGAGGTTGAGGCAGGTGGATTGCTTGAATTCAGGAATTCTTTTTTTTTATTTTTTTTTGGCAGTTTTTGGCCAGGGCCGGGTTCGAACCCGTCACCTCTGGTATATGGGGCCGGCGCCCCACTCCTTTGAGCCACAGGCACCACCCTGAACTCAGGAATTCTGAAACCAGCCTGAGCAAGAGTAACACCTTGTCTCTACTAAAAATAGAAAAATTCGCCTGGCATGCAAACTGGGTCCAGCTGTTCAGGAGGCTGAGGCAAAAGGATTGGTTGAGACCAACCAAGAGTTTGAAATTGCTGTCTTGCAATTCAAGAGACAGTCTTGGCCAGGTGCTGTGGCTCATGACTGTAATCTTAGCACTTTGACAGCATTGTCTCAAAAAAAAAAGAGAGACAGAATCTCATTTTGTCGCCCTGGAAAAAGACTATCATCCTTGAATTAATGACACTCTGACAAGAACATTAACTATATTTGTGAATATAGTTCGACGCCTATGGCTCAATGAGGGGGGCACCGGCCCCATATATCGAGGGTGGAGGGTTCGAACCCGGCTCTGGCCAAACTGCAAAAAAAAAAAAAAAAAAAAAGCTGGGTGTTGTGGCAGGCACCTGTAGTCCCAGCTACTCGGGAGCTGAGGTAAGAGAATCGCCTAAGCCCAAGAGCTGGAGGTTGCTGTGAGTTGTGACACCTCACCACTCTACCAAGGGCAACAAAGTGAAACTCTGTCTCTTAAAAAAAAATAAAATAGGCTCGGCGCCTGTGCCTCAAGTGGCTAAGGCGCCAGCCCTGTACACCTGAGCTGGCAAGTTCGAATCCAGCCCAGGCCCAGCAATCAACAATGATGACGGCTGCAACCAAAACTGGTTGGACGTTGTGGCGGGCACCTATAGTCCCAGCTACTCAGGAGGTGGAGGCAGGAGACTCGCTCGAGCCCAGGAATTGGAGGTTGCTATGAGCTTGATGTCACGGCACTCTATCCAGGGTGACAGCTTGAGGCTCTGTCTCAAATAAAATAAAATATATATATATATGTATTTGTGGATAGATAAGCTTTATTTGAATGCCTGCATAAATATAAGTTGATGTCAAGCAAGAAGAGGTTTTCAAAGGCTTAAAATTTATTAAATAGAACTTGGTTGTTCCCTCCAATTTGTATTTAAATTCAACTGATTGTCAAATCATTATTAGTAGTCTGCCCTCAGTAATCACTTTCACCACACATAGATCTCAAATCTTTGGGTGGTATTTCCCATTTCTCTGGAAATCTCTTAAATAGCTTACAACACAAGGGCAAGGTTTTTGTTTGCTCTTACGCTATTCCATCAGAGGCAAAACCATATCTCTCAATTCTCTTGTTTAAATTATGGGTATCTGAAAACAGTGTACAAAGGAAGAACTTAATGTTAGCATACAGAAAATACAGTATAATC
>CAUYON010006003.1:0-29081 GCA_963573935.1 Arctocebus calabarensis | reverse complement strand
GTCCCAGCTACTTGGGAGGCGGAGGCAGGAGACTCACTTGAGCCCAGGAATTGGAGGTTGCTGTGAGCTGTGATGCCACAGCACTCTGTCCAGGGTGACGGCTTGAGGCTCTGTCTCAAATAAATAAATAAATAAATACCCTTACTTGTTAGCCATCAGTGAGTTTCAGTTCTTAAGCATTAGCTGCCTGTTCTCCTTGCTTGGTAGCATGAAATAAATATCTTTCTTTCTCTCCCTGCAAATCTTGGTGTCAGTGTTTGGTTTTGCTGTGATCGGTGAGCAGACCCAAGTTAGGGGAAAGAATAATCTTCAACAGATAGGGCTAAAACAATTAAATAATCACAAGTAAAAGAATGAAGTTGGATCTCTCCCCCACTCCAAATATAAATATGAATCATAAGGCCAGGCGTGGTGGCTCACGCCTGTAATCCTAGCACGCTGGGAGGCCAAGTTGGGTGGATTGCCTAAGCTCACGAGTTTGAGACCAGCCTGAACTACAGGGAGACCCCATCTCTAAAAATAACCGGGCGTTGTGGTGCCTGTAGGCCCAGCTACTTAGAAGATTAAAGCAAGAGCATCTCTTGAACCCAAGAGTTTGAGGTTGCTGTGAGCTAAAGATACCATAGTACTAGGGCAGTGCCTGTGGCTCAAAGGAGTAGGGCATATGCCAGAGGTGGCAGGTTCAAACCCAGCCCCAGCCAAAAAAAAAAAAAAAAAAAGACACCATGGTACTCTACTAAGGCTGACCAAGTGAGACTGTCTCAAAAAAAAAAAAAAAAAATACACCTACATGTAAAAAGTAAAGCTACTAAACTCCTGAAAGGAAATATAAGTGTAATTTTTTATGGCCTCGGATCAAACAAAGCTTTTTTAGATATAACACCAAAAGCACAAGCTATAAATAAATATATTAGATGAAATAAAAAATTAAAACCACTGTATTGCAAATGAGACCTGCAAGAAAGTAAAAGGACAACCCATGGAATAGGAAGAAATATTTGCAAATCATCTAACAAGAAACCCCATCCAGAATGTACAAAGAACTCTTAAAACTCAATAATAAAAAGACAAATAACCCAACTTAACAATGGGTGAAGGACTTGAATAAATCTGTTTTAAGAAGTATGCAAATGGCCAAAAATCACATGAAAAACTGTTCATCATCTATCATTAGGAAAATACAAATCAAATTCACAATGAGATGACATTTGACATCCCCCCAGGATGGCTAAATTCAAAACAACAAACAAACCTTGCTGGTGAGAATGTAAAATGGTATAGTCACTATGTATGACAGTCTAGCAGTTCTTCAAACAATTAAACATATTATTGCCATTTGATCTAGCCAAATTAATTCTATTCTTAATTTTATACATAAGAGAAATGAGAACATATGTCCACACAATAACTTGTATACAAATGTTCACAACAGCATTATTCACAGTAGCCAAAAAGTGAAAACCACCCAAATATCTATCAACTGATAAATGAATAAACAAAATAATTTGTGGAATACTGGAATAGTGCTTTCCCTTAAAAAGTATGCAGTACTGATACATACTACAACATGGGTGAATCTTGAAAGCATTATGCCAAGTGAAAGAAGCCAATCACAAAACAACTAGGATATTTTTCTGTAAATCTAAAACTGCTAAAAACAAAAGACTGTTTCATAATTTCATTTATACAGAATGTCTGCCATACACAAATCTATAGACACAGACACTAAATTAGTGGTTGCCAGGGGCTAAGGGGGGGTGATCATTGGAGAGTAATAGTTAATGGATAATGGGGTTTAGCTTGGTTTGATGAAAATGTTCTAAACTTAGATAGTGGTGATACAATTTTTTAAAACCACTGAAGTGGGCTTGGTGCCTGTAGCACAGTGGTTACAGTGACAGTGACATACACCAAGGGTAGCCATTTCCAGCCCAGCCAGGGCCAGCTAAACAACAATGACAACTGCAACAACAACAAAAAAAATAGCCGGGCGTTGTGGCGGGTGCCTGTAGTCCCCGCAACATGGGAGGCAGAGGCAAGAGAATCGCTTAAGCCCAAGAGTTGGAGGTTGCTATGAGCTGTGATGCCAGGGCATTCTATCAAGGGTAACACAGGGGAAAACACAAACAAACAAAAAACACTGAACTGTACACATTAAATGGTGACGCTTATAGAATGTAAATTATATCTTAATTAAGTTTTGTGGTTTTTTTTTGATTCAGGGTCTTATTCTGTTGCCTAGACTGGAGGGCAGAGGCATCATGAGTTCACTACAAATTCGGACTCTTAGACTCACATCCTCTTGCCTCAGCCTCACCAGTGGCTGGGATTACTGGTGTGCACCACCATGCCTGGCTAAATTATCTATTTTTTTGTAGACCAGAGTCTCTATGTTGCTCAGGCTGGTCTTGAACTCCTCAAGCAATCCTCCCCTACGTCCCACCAAAATATTGGGATTATAGACATAAGACATCAAGCCCAGTCAATAAAGATGTCTTTTAATAAGGTTAACTAATTCCTAAAGTAAAAAAAGAAAAAGGTAGGGCAAGTTTTATAGCTATACTTTCTCCTAATAAAAGTATCCTTATAGAAGACATAATTTAAACACTGGAGCCTTTAAGAAGAAAAATACTGGGCGGTGCCTGTGGCTCAGTGAGTAGGGCGTCAGCCCCATATACAGGAGGTGGAGGTTCAAACCTGGCTCTGGCCAAAAACTGCAAAAAAAAAGAAGAAGACAATTCCTTCTAAGGAAATACAAAGAGTATTTGAGAACAAACTCTGGACTATTCTATAGCCCACTGGCTATGTGCTCTTCTAAGAAGGGATAGGAAGTATCAAGTATGGTAATAATAGAAGTAACTTATTAATTTAGGTAACAATTACTGAGTCCTTATACGTCAAATTTTACAAATATTTTCTTATTTAATCTTCACAAAGAAAACCTTACACAAAATAAAAGCCCACAGTAGAAGATTGGTTAAATTATGATATACCATACAATTAACTACTATATATTAAAAAACTGATTTCTGGATATGACATCAAATGCACAGGCAACAAAAAAAAAAACGAGTATGTTAAACCTCATTAAAATTTAAAAAAATTGTGCAACACAGGGCCTATCAACAAAGTTGAAAAGGCAACCCATGGAATGGGAGAAAATATTTGCAAATTACATAACCAACACAAGACTGATATTCAGAATATATTTTAAAAACTCCTACAACTTATCAACAACAAAAACAACTGGATTAAAAAAAGAGCAAAAAACTTGAAAAGACATTTTTCCAAATAATTAACACAAATGGCCAATAAGCACAGGGAATGATGCACTACATCACTAGTCATTAAAGAAATAAACCAAAATCACAATTAGATATCACTTTACACCATTAGAACAACTATTATCAAAAAACAGAAAATAACAAGTGTTGACAAGGCTGTGGAGAAACTAGAACCCTTGTGCATTGTTAGAGGTAATGTAAAATAGTACAACTGCTATGAAAAAAACAATGTGGCAATTCTTCAAAAAAAAGTAAACAGTGAATTACCATATGATCTAGAAATTCTACTTGTGAATATATACCCAAAAGTAAAAGCAGGAACTTGAACAGATATTTGTACATCTATGTTCATAGCAGCATTATTCACAACAACCCAAGTGTCCACCAACAATGAATGAATTAAAAAAATGTGGTATTTACATATATACAATGGAACATTATTCAGCCTTAACAAGAAAGGAAATTTTGGCACATATTATTACAACATGGGTGAACTTTGAAAATATTATACTAAGTGAAATAAGCCCTTCACAAAAAGACAAATATTCCATGATTCCTCCTGTATTAGATTCCTTGAGCAGTCAGATTCACAAAGACAGAAGGTGTAATGATGGTTGCCAATAGTCAGGAGAAGAGGAGAATAGAGTTAGTATTTACATATACACAGTTTCTGTTGGGGAAGATGAAAAAGTTCTAGAGATGGATGATAGCAATGGTGGCACAAGAAAGTGGCAAGACTTTTCAGCTCTCTGCTCCTCCTGGGAGGAGCTGCCAAGGTGATGCAGGCAGTTGGGATGCAACCCAGGATCTCAAGTGTGACTACGGGACCTAGGGAGGGTTGGGCCTTTCCCACTAGCACATGACCTCAGCCAGTAAGTTTCTGGTGAACTACGAAGAGATCCTGACAATGCCTAAGGTCCTCTGAGGTCCACCGATAAGGCATCGATGATTTACTCCTTTTGGAGTATCCTGTCTTTGTCACAGAATCCCAAGGGTAGTCACAGATTTGAGAGAAAATTGAACAGTGCGGGTGATAGCTAGTGCTCCCCTGCAGTGATGTGAACCTAGTCTTGAAGCACAAAGATCAGACACTGATTTCACACATCTGATAGATAAATGAAGAATTCAGACCCTGGTTATTAGCTCAAGACAAACTGCAAAAAAGAGAAAAATAATGCAAAGACCTTTGAGCAGAATTAACGCTTACCCCCAAACCCAGAAACATGGACTCACAGATTGGTCATGAATTCCATGACCTCCTTCACTACATCCAAAGAAAGTGGACAGCCATCCCCAGCACCATCTCTACCAGTACAACCTCTACCCAGAGTTTCTCCTCTGCCTCCAACTCCTTTACCTATATAAACAATAACCTACCTCCATCACTTTCGTTGGGGAGATGACTTGCTATATAACTTAAGAAATGAAGCAAAAATAAATGCATATGCCTGAAAAAGAAAGTGACAGATTTAATGCCACAAAACTGTACACTTAAAAATAGTTAAAAATCTCATATATTTTTTACTACAATTAAGAAAATTTTATGGCCCTTTTATATGGCACTCAGATATATTAATGACAGGAAATAGCAGGATACAAAGGTAGTTATGATGAACTGGCACTCCTCCCCACTTAGCAAATAGGAATTGAAACAATTCAATGTGTCTGGAATATTGAAAAAGAGCCCTTTCCTCCCAGGTAACAAAGGAAAAAATGAATGACAGCAAGTGAGTCTTGTAATTACATCAGGCTGAGTCAGGAAAGATGTAAATGCTTCTCAGCACAATATAGGTGGGTCTAGCAGGCATCACATAAATTCTACTCACATATAATTAAGAAAATGAGCTAAGAAAAATAAATGCTTTTCTTCTTAAGTTGTGTTCCTTCACATGTGACTTAGAACCTGGAACTAGCTTGATCGCAGGTCTCACAGACATAGAGATGGCACAAAATTGGAGGACTCTTTATTTTTATTTATTTATTTTTTTTAGAGACAGAGTCTCGCTCTGTTGTCCAGGCTACAGTGCAAAGACATGATCACAGCTCACTGTAGCACTGAACTCTTAGGCTCAAGCCATCCTCCTGCTTCAGCTTCCCAATGTACTGGGACAACAGACACCACACCTGGCACTCACTTCCACCTTCATTCATGTTAGCATGCCATCTCTCCCGAGTCTAACGATAACTGGTAGAGAAGAAAGTATCTAATGATACTTGAGAAGAGTCTAATGATGACTGGTAGGCAGAACAGTATCACTGTCTCTTCATAAGAAGTTATTGTTCAATTGTGCAAAATACAAACAGGAGTCAAAGAGAAGTATCTCTTTCTGTGAAGAGCATGTGGGGGATGATGTCATCAGACTGAAACATGTGCAGAAGGGGCATGATATCAAGCACATGCATGATCTGGCACTATTCTCTTTAACCCTATCTCCTGCCACTCTTCCCTGTAATGATTCAGTTTGCCTTCTTGTTATTCCTGAATACATCAAGTTGCTCCCATTTGAGAGGCTGTGACCCTCTTTTCTGCCTGAAACATTTCCTCTGCTTTCCTCATACTCTCTCTCACCTCATTCAGCTCTCCTCTCAAATGCCAGATCCTCAAAGAGGCTTGCCCTGACAATCCTATCCAATACAGCCTCTCCCCCATCACTGTTTATCCCTTTACACTGTTTTGTTTTTGAGACTAATGACAATCTTATACAATTTATTTATTTATTGTCTATCTCCTATCACTAGAATGTGAATTCATAGCATAGGGATGACATCTGTCTTCCTCACCACTGTAACAAGGCCACGTAAACAAAAAATAAATACTTGTTAAAAGAATGCGGGCAGAGAAAAAGAGAAGCAGAAGAGAGAGGCAAGCCTTCTTAGAGACCTATGTTTAAAAAAGGTGCCTATTTGTGCCTAGAGATGGGCCTGCAACAAGACTGATTTTCTGAGTTCACCCAGGCCTAGAAAATGGGAGGGAAGGGGAGGTCCCTGTCCAGCTCTGAGTGGAGGAACCTATATTAATATGACTTAGGTTGTAAAAAGATCACAGTGGGAGCAGAGAGACCATTAAAGAGACAATTACAGAGAGATTGCAAGATTGCTATAGAAGAGGAAAAGGATTTTGATGGGACACACCTGGACGGGTACAGATCTGTTCTGCTTTCATGCCACTACCTAGAATTTAGTCATGTGGCCACCCTATTTATATAAAAAGCTGAAGATGTAGTATAACTATATAACTGCATACCTAAAAGAAGAGAACATATGTTTAGTAAATATTCAACCAAATTCTACCAAGTCTAGCCTTCAAATCATCAAAATATCTCTTTCATTCTTCTTCCTACACACACAACACAATCAACATCAAAACCAGACTGTCACCCAGCCACATCATCCAGCTCAAAGTCTATGTGGCAAGATGTACACTCTGCTGTGTTGTGTAAAAGTAACAGACTAAGATATCAGCCCCTGTCCCCTTCCTTCCACAGTGGGTAGAACAGGTGTCAGATACTTGAAATAAAAATGATCATTCCCTTCCCCCCAAAAATAAAAGTGCCTCTTCTGCTTGGAGTCCTACAAAGTGGCCTTTTGGGGGGGGAGGGAATAGAAGAAAATAGAAGGACTCTAATACTCAGGTTACATAGGAATGTTTAATTTTTTTAGAAAAGAGAATCACATACAGAGGAAAAAATATATATGTATGCAAATTGTTCATGTGATACTGACATATGCTAATGTATTTATTTCATTTTATTTTATTTTGGAGATAGAGTCTCACTATGTTGCCCTCTGTAGAGTGTCATAGGGTCACAGCTCACAGCTACCTCCAACTCTTTGGCTTATGCGATTCTCATGCCTCAGCCTCCCAAGTAGCTGGGATTACAGGTGCCTGCTACAATGCCTGGATATTTTTTGTTGCAGTCATCATTGTTTAGCTATGTGGCTGACACCGTAGGCACTGTGCTACAGGCCCTGAGCCTATTAATGTATTTTTTAAAAATTTTAACAATAGAGTGGTCAGACATTAACATTTGGTTATCTTAAAGCCACAAATGCTTGCTAAATCAATCCACGATAGCTTCAAAGAATTCATTCTGTGTTACTAATGTTTAAAAGGTACATACTCTTCTTTGGGACATTCTGAAAGGAAAAACAAAAGACTGGAGGAAACACACCAGATGTCAGCAATTATCTGAGTGTGGTAGAATCAAGAATGACCTTAGTGATATTAATACTTAAATATATTCCACATAATCACAAAAAGGAGATTTATTTAAAATTTAAAACAATAATTAGCAACTCTGCTAAAGAACATAATACAGCCAATTTATATAAGCCTCTTCCTGTTTAGAAAAGCCAGGGAATGTACATGTAACATTATGCTACGTATGACACTTCTTCCCAAACCAAATATCACTATAATTTTGAACATTTTATTTCCTCCTCACAATTTAAAGCAAGCTCAACAGGTTTAATTTTTTTATTTTTAAGAAGCAAGTCTTCACGTGTATTCCACATAAAAACTGTGACCATATTAGAATTTGAGTTTTTCAATGATCCTCTGATATAAGGAATACCTTGATCTAAGATTGTGACACATGTTCGAGACTGTACATTTCTTTTTTTATTTTGAGACGGAGTCTCAGGCTGTACCCTGGGTAGAGTGCCGTGGTGCCACAGCTCACAGATCACAGCAACACAAACTCTTGGGCTTAAGCGATTCTCTTGCCTCAGCCTCTCAAGTACCTAGGACGACAGGCACCCGCACAACACCCAGCTATTTTTGTTGCAGTTGTCATTGTTGTACAGCTGGCCCGGGCTGAGTCCTGCCAGCCTCAGTGTATGTGGCCGGTGCCTTACCCACTAAACTATGGGTGCCCCCCAGGACTGTACATTTCAAAAAACCATTCCTGACATCAATTACCTCAGAAGCAACCTAAAATTATAGAGAAAAAAATTATACCTATTGAAAGTTAATAAAAAGGGAGCAGTGGCGATAGCTACATTAATTGGCTTCATTACCCATTTCACAATTTATATGTATGGGAAAACATCATGTTGTATACTGTAAATACAGATAATTTTTATTTGTCAACTATAATTTAATAATAAAATTTTAAAAATGCTTAAAATACGAAATACTAGACTATTGTTTGCCTACCTAAAATCTATCCCTCTCTTCCATCTTTCCAACAGGGGATAAAAGTTTTATTCTTGTTTCTAGCCCCGTCTTCAGCCCCATGGTTGGATTCTGATTGGGGTACACTATTATTGGGTAAGTCAAACAGACTGGAAAACAAAGCACATACTCTGGGATTGCAGGAACAGATTACCAACCCTTTCTGGATTGAACTGATTACCACAAATTCAAGGAGAATGTCCAGCCTTGAACAATATAATAGCAATTTTGTTAAGACTAAAGCAGAAAAAAAGAAATTGGATCTATAACAAAACCACTGATCTGAATCAAATAATTTTGGAATCTGTCTACTATTCTGCACTTCCTACTATGTACCCTAACGTAGCTCTTTTTAAGCATTTGAGTCAGGCTACATAAAACCTAACACAAAAGCATTCTAACCAATATTTTTAAGTTACCTGGAATTTTCTTCTTAACAAAAAAAACTAAAACACTGTGTGTTAATATGTGTTACCACCTTAATACTCAGAACTGCTGATAATTACACCCTGACACAATAATAAATTTAACAATCCCATCTGTCACACTGTCTTATAAGTCACTAAAAAAAGACATCAGTTGGGTGGAGCCTCTGGCTCAGTGAATAGGGCGCCAGCCCCATATACCCAAGGTGATAGGTTCAAACCCAGCCCCAGCCAAACTGCAACAAAAAATAGCCAGGCGTTGTGGTGGGTGCCTGTAGTCCCAGCTACTAGGGTGGCTGAGGCAAGAGAATCGCTTAAGCCCAAGAATTGGAGGTTGCTGTGAACTGTGACGCCACAGCACTCTACCGAGGACAATAAAGTAAGACTCTTGTCTCTTTAAAAAAAGAAAAAAAAAAAAAAAAGACATCAGTAAGCACAGATGCATCTTTCTTAATAACTTTTCGAAAAGAAAAGAGTTACATATACTTTTTTTTTTTTTTTTTTGAGACAGAGCCTTAAGCTGTCACCCGGGATGGAGTGCTGTGGCATCAGAGCGCACAGCAACCTCCAATTCCTGGGCTCAAGCGAGTCTCTTGCCTCTGCCTCCCAACTAGCTGGGACTACAGGCGCCCGGCCATTTTTTGGTTGCAGCTGTCATTGTTTGGCAGGCCCGGGCTGGATTCGAACCCGCCAGCTCAGATGTACGTGGCTGGAGCCTTAGCCTGTTGAGTCACAGGCGCCGAGCCTACATATACTTTTAATACTCTATTTTTTATGGGAAAAAATTCCAAAAAAGAAAGAATAATCTTGGAGTTCCTCCTACTGATGTCTGCATTTGGTTGACAAAAAACTTAATCAGATACAGTTTATAAGACAAGTGAAAAAATTAACGATTGTTACAGTTTGAAAATTTTCCAACATGCATATATAAACATAATTGTTTACATATGGGAACAATTAAGACAATTCATATAAAAGAAAAACTACTTCAAGCTGGGCCTGGTGGCTCACACCTATAATCTTAGCACTCTGGGAGGCCAAGGCGAGTGGATTGCTTGAGCTCAGGAGTTCAAAACCAGTCTAAGCAAGAGACCCCATCTCTAAAAATAGTTGAGCATTGTAATGGGCGCCTATAGTCTAGCTACTTGGGAAGCTGAAGCATGAGGATCACGTGAGCCCAAGAGTTTAAGGTTGCTATGAACTATAATGCCACAGCAGTCTACCAAGGGTGACAAAGTAAGACTCTGTATTAAAAAAACAAACAACCGGCTCAGCACCTGTGGTTCAAAGAGCTAAGGCGCCAGCCATGAAAACCTCAGCTGGCGGATTTGAATCCAGCCTGGGTCTGCCAAACAACGACAGCTGAAACCAAAAAAAATGGCCGGGCGTTGTGGCGGGCGCCTGTAGTCCCAGCTACTTGGGAGGCAGAGGCAGGAGACTTGCTTAAGCCCAGGAATTGGAGGTTGCTGTGAGCTGTAATGTCACAGCACTCTGTCCAGAGTGACAGCTTGAGGCTCTGTCTCAAAACAAACAAACAAACAACAACAACAACAAAACCTACTTTGTTAAAGTCATTCATGACAGGATATACCATGGTACATTTAATTGCACAGAAATCACAACTCAAAATTGGATTTTTTTTCTTGTTTGACAACTACATAAAAATGTATCTGGTTTAGGCTAAGCGCCTGTGGCTCAGCAGGCTAAGGCGCCAGCCATGTACACCTGAGCTGGCAGGTTCGAATCCAGCCCGGGCCCGCCAAAGAACAATGATGGCTGCAACCAAAAAATGGCCGGGCGTTGTGGTGGGTGCCTGTAGTCCCAGCTACTTGGGAGGCGGAAGCAAGAGACTCGCTTGAGTCCAGGAATTGGAGGTTGCTGTGAGCTGTGATGCCACCGCACTCTATCCAGGGTGACAGCTTGAGGCTCTGTCTCAAAAAAAAAAAAAAATGTATCTGGTTTATAAAAGTGTAAGTCTCAGTTATTTACAGTAATACACAAATACACTGTCAGGAAAATGTTAGAAGACTAAAGGTTATTGCTGCCAAGCAGCTGTGGCTAAGCATCAATATAAAAAGAAAAACACTTGAACTTAGGTAGTCATAGTCCAAGGATATAGAAAGCAAAAACACAAGGGGATGCATTCTGAGTCCACCCTTGAATTAATGTTTGACTCTGGTGGAATGAACCAAAACTTCAGTTTAGCAAAATAGGTACGCAACTTCATGTCTCACACATAACAGCCTGGAAGCACAATCAAATCTAAAAATCTAGAGTATGAAATGGAAATCCACACTGTTAAGGGGTAGAGATGAACATACTACATACAAAGTGTTACATGCTGAGAGGGGATAAACCAGGAACGAAAATCCAGGGCAGGAGAGGAAACTAACTGGCAAATGGTTAAGCAATTTTTAAACTACTCAATGTTAAACTGTTCCTATTAGACTCAGACCTCAGCATCCTGTCAGAGTCTGGAACTGTTAAGCCCATTCAGACCCTTAGAGATTGCTTAATAAATTAAACTCACAATTGCCAATCTTACTGGAAATATGCTTCTTGGAGACTTCTTTCAACTTAAAACAGAAATAGCACACCATTTTGTGCTAAATGCATGAGTTTCTAAAACCTCTATTTCATGAAGGACTAAATTTTAAGAGTTGGAAAGAAATTTGGGAAGTCAATTCTAATCCAAACTCTATTTCAAGCTAGCAAACTCTAAGTGAATGCATTTAGAAAGTTTATATCCAAGACTTAGTGTTGACTGCTGGGGGTGACACAAATATGATCTTTCCCCAGATTATCTGCAAGGTTAGCTTTCTTACCTCATTCAAATCTCTACTCAAATGCCACTTTCTCAGTGAGAACTCACCTGACTATCCTATTTTACATTTTCATCCTCATACTCCCTATTATTTTTCCTTGCCTCATGTTTCCCACAGCATTCACTATGATCTAGCATGCTCTAATATTTAGCTTACTTCTTATTAGCTCTCTCTATGCCCCTCCCACAAGAGCAGAAGTTATTATGTTTGTTCATCCCAAGAATTTAAAACAGTGCCTGCACTGGTGGACATGAAATAAATATTTAATGCCAAATTAAGGAATAAATGAAAGAAAAGGAAAATCTGCCCTCAAACAGGTTATGGACTAATGGAAGAAGCAAATATATAAATAAAGTATTACTGAAAGACAAAAATACGTAACAGTCGGCAAAACCCAATTTATAAAAGACTAATACACAGAAACAACTTCTAGCACCCCACTTCTACTTTCTTCCTCTTATACCCTCTAGCTCCTTGTCCCCAGCAGCACTGTCTCTCATGCAATGGCCAAAAAAATGCCACCAGAGCTGCCACTACTGCCAGAACTACCTCTTCCCCTACTAACCTTCACTGCTACCTGAGTGAAGGTAAAGAACATTTCTGTTCCCAATGATGGACGAAAGAAAGATATATTTCTGTATTTCCACACTTTATGCACATAGTTAAATTCTACTACTGTAGTGGTTACATTGATATTATAGATTAGCCAAGAATCCTACTATTTTGAATATTGTTTAAGTTTAGGCAATTTTTAAATTCTATTTCACTATTGCAACATGCCTTTATTACACTGTGAATAAGTGGCACTGGCCAAATTGTTAAAAGAAAAACTCCTTCAATAAAGCCTCATATTACTATATCATAAGCCAAAGGGTACAAAGGAAAATTAATGGCATTTTTTTCATACACAAAGATCAACTAGAATTGTATCCTAGATTAAAGGATTAAGCAGAATCATTAGTGTGTGAGTTAAACGGAATTAAAATCATACAGGAGAAGGAGAAAATATTCTTTAAGGCTAGCAAAAGCGAAACGAGGAAATGAAGAGTAAGCTCAAGATTTCTCACTTCAACTAACACTTCCACAGATTGCATTATCATTTTAGGCAAACTGACATGTTCACATTTAATTTTTAATGGCAAGAATGATTTCCATCTGGGAGTCATATGCTTAAAAGTGTTGGTCTTGGCACAATTTCAAAAGCAAAATGAAGTTCATTTCTGGCTATAAGCAGAATGCCCCAATAAAACACAATAGTCACACCTCACGTTAATCCTACCACTGAAAGCCCAATGTTATGGGTTTCACCTCTGGTGAATCTGCCCTCAGATAAGCAAAAGTAAGTCTATAGAACCCCTTCCAGACCATCAATAAACTACTACTTATCTTTATTACTTTCAAGCCTCCTGCTCTTACCAATCTTACCAATCAATATTTACACGTCTAAAAGAGAAGTTTTACAAACATTAAGTAGAAAGAAAGCTACATATTAGGGCAAATTCCCTTATGTAAAAAATGCCAAAGCTGAAGCTGAAATCCTAATTTCCAAGTACAGAATCATAGTTCTAACTGGTCAACTACAAAAGTAGCAAATTACTTACACAGTAAATGATTTATAGCCAGCAGGTAAAAAGCCCCATAAAAACATCCGGTCCTCACTTCTCTCTCTTTAATAGAGACACCTGAAAGTCACAGTAGCAGGCAGGTGATCACGTGTGGAAACACACAGGACTGTACAAAGCGCGCATTTAGCTCGAGACAGGAAGCCAAAGTTGCGGCGCTACCAGAGGATTACAGTGGAAGACGGCAGCCCCTGTGCCCGCAGGAGAGCAGAGAGGGGTCCACCTGGAAAGGCTGGGAGTCAGGGAGGTGGGGGGGCGAGAACGAGCTCCGCACTGTCCTCTCGGCCTCCCGAGGGCACAGAGGCCGGGTGGGCTCGCGGGGCATCTGTGGGCTGAGGCTGCCGGACCGGCGAGGGCCTCGTCCGCGCGGCCAGGAAACCACCAAGCCCACAGACCGGCGGGCGCGCCACCCGGGCACAGCCACGTCGGAGGCTGAGCGCGCGGCGGGAGGTGGACACCTCGCTCACACCCACCGGGAGGCTGACAGCGGGAAGCTCCGGGCGGCCGGGGCGCGGGCAGGGCCGTAGCGCGCCGGAGGGGGTCGCTCTGAGGAAGCCGCGCTGGGCGCTGCCCGCTGCCAACGATTCCCCCTCGCCCGGATCGGCGGCGGGCGGATACTCACGTAGGGCTGGTAGAACTTCGAAAGCCGCGGCTTCCCGTGGTTATTGAAGATGAGGATCGCCTTGATCATGGCTGGGCCGGGCCGACCGGGTGGGCGCTGGGGGCCAGGGCGGGGGCGGGCGCGCGAGCCTCGCCTGGGGATCTAGCCGGCGATCCTTCCCCACCCGCCCCCTCCCGCACGCGCGCGGGCGCGCTCCAGAGCTGTTGGGCGGGGCCTGTGGGGGCGGGGCCTGGGCGGGGCAGGAACGGAGGGAAGCGGAAACGTTTGTAGGCCCGAGCCCATTTTTCCGAGAGGTGTCTGAGCCCGTGGTGAAGTACGATGACGTTGCTCTTGGCCCATTTTCCGAGGTTTTTGCTGAAGGAAAACATTCAACGTTGTATCAACTGTCAGAGGACTGAGACAGGTTCTGCATGGAGGACTAGCAAGAAACCCCAACTTTCACTGTTGAGTTCTGTTCCCTGCTTCGGCGCCTCCTTTGCGACGCTCCCGGGCTCAAAGCCCACCCACTACGCGCGCTCAGCCGCGACTTCCGCTCCCGCTTCCTAGCGAGCAAGATGGCGGAGGAGCAGGACTCGGTGCTGCCGCTGCCTCCTTCAACTGCCGCTGGAGGTGAAGGACTTACGGAGGTTTCCCCAGAAACAGCCACTCCAGATACTCCTTCTTCCGCTGCAGTCTCCCCGGGGACAGAGGAACCTGCTGGCGATACCAAGAAAAAAAGTAATTTTGAGAGCAGTTTCTGGGCAGAGAGGCGGGATGTTCGGATTGCATCGACGAGGGGTGGTGGCCAGGAAAGAAGCAAAATTGAGAAGGGTCCGTCCCAGAGGTGCTATTTGACCAGTCCTTAGAAAAGAGGAAGCGCACTTTTCGATTTTCCAACTCTTTGAATTCCTCTCAAAAGGTCATCTCTGGCTTGGTTAGATGCCCTGTAGATACCGTACGCGACATTTGGATGCCACACGCTTTTCACACTGGCTTTTAATTTTCCTTTCAGTTGGCCAGACTGCTAGCTCCGAAAGGGGGAACTGAGTGGGATCTCGGTAGTGCCTTATATTAAACACAGGTGGTAATTATTCTAATAATGATTTAAGGTGCTAAGGCAAGGTGGGTTAGAATTCACGCCTTCCGACTAGTTCGCTTCGCCAACCCCACTGAGATTTACTCCTTAAACCAAAAACCTGAAATCTGAACCAATGTGAAGAACGCTAAGGAAAAACCGAAGGCATAGGCATTGCTTTAAGAAAAAAACATTTTGGAATCCTCGTAAGGAAGTTATTTCATTGCTTGAACTAGCTTGTCTGCAAGCTGTTATTGCTGGAAAATTAGTGTGCCATTGTAAGATAAAGGAATTCCTAAAGTTAATTATTCTGAAGCATACCATGTAAAGTTAAGAGTTGCCTTTTCGTGAAACAAACATCTATTCGAAGAGGAGGTTATGAATCCAGAATCTTAAAATCCCAGTAATCTCTGGGCCTTTTCATCGAACCTTAGTTTTTGCTGCTGGGGAGGATTTCTCTCCTAGGACTACCCCCAAGTTCCCCGCCCTTTAAATAGTATTGCCATTGTTTGGGGAGAATTACTGTCATTTCCATTCAATGCACTATTATTATTTCTATAGTTTTTTTTTTTGTTTGTTTTTGAGACAGAGCCTCAAGCTGTCATCCTGGGTAGAGTGTCATGGCATCACAACTCATAGCAACCTCCAATTCCTGGGCTCAAAAGAGTCTCCTGCCTCCGCCTCCCAAGTAGCTGGGACTACAGGTGCCCGCCACAACGCCTGGCCATTTTTTGGTTGCAGCCGTTGTTGTTCGGCGGGCCTGGGCTGGACTTGAACCCGCCAGCTCAGGTGTATGTGGCTGGCGCCTTAGCCCGCTGAGCCACAGGCGCCGAGCCTATTATTTTTATAGTTGTGTCTAGAATCTGTCTTAAAACGAATCCCACACTTTCACCAAATTTTTTTTTGCATTTTTTCCCCAATTTCTCATAAGCAGGAGCAGACTTTCAAAGGGTTTGCTGTTTTAAGTTCCAGCAGTCTTAGTCAAAAGCTTATTTTTTGACCCTGATAATAGCTGTGTAAAACAGGCCAAAAAAAGCAGTGGCTTACAACCCATATATTGTCTTAGGGCATGTTTTCTTTGCACCATATTTTTTGCAGCTTGAGCTGTCATTTAAAATCATTTTTTGATTTTCTGGCTCATGTTAACATTTGAGTTCACCTCCCCAATATAAAATTTAGTGTCAGGCTATTGACTTTCTAACCTGAAATTACCCTCATAAAAACCAGGGCATCTTGGCTGGGTGCCAGTCACTTACACTGAGGCCAGCAGGTTCGAACCTAGCTGGGGCCAGCTAAACAATGACAACTGCAACAAAAAATAGCTGTGCGCCTGTAAGTCCCAGCTACTTGGGAGGCTGAGGCAAGAGAATCACTTAAGCCCAAGAGTTGGAGGTTGCTGTGAACTGTGAAGATACAGCACTCTACCCAGGGCCACATAATGAGACTCTTGTCTCCAAAAAAAAAAAAAAAAATGAGGGCAGTCTGATGAGAGAAACTTAAATTTGTTGAAACAGGCCAAAATTTTGGCCCTGGGGCCACATTTGTTCACCAGGGGGAGCTATTGAACATATTAGTGCCAATGTCCTACTTCAGAACAATTTTGCTTTGTGTGGACACTTGTATTTTAAGTATTCCCCTAGTTGATTCTAATGTGTAACCAAAGTTCAGAACTACCAGCAGGTTGCCTTTAGAACTTAAAAAGAGAGTGCAACTATAATTAAAATACTTTTCCTGCTCACGCTTCTTGCCCTCTCTTCTTCCTTCAGTAGTTTATCTCATATTATTTCTTCCTTTCTGAAAATGCCTAATTGCATTAACTGAATTAATAGTACCCCGTAAGGGTTGAGGGAGCAGGGAAGAGAGATGTCACAAGCTACCCAAAATCTCTGTTATCTCCAGATTCACTTTTTTTTTTTTTTTTTGAGACAGAGCCTCAAACTGTCACCCTGGATAGAGTGCTTTGGCATCACAGCTCACAGCAACCTCCCAATTCCTGGGCTCAAGCAAGTCTCCTGCCTCTGCCTCCCAAGTAGCTGGGACTACAGGCGCCTGGCCATTTTTTGGTTGCAGCCTTTGTTGTTTGGCGGGCCCAGGATTGGATTCGAACCCGCCAGCTAAAGTGTACGTGCCTGGTGCCTTAGCCCCTTGAGCCACAGGCGCCGAGCTTCCAGATTCACTTCTATTCCTAAAGTAAAGGGTAGTATAGCTAGGGTAATCAAGTAGTTATTTAGCATAGAGATAAACTGTGCAACACGTGGTGTAGGTGTTTAGGAGTTAATGTGAATGAATAGGTCTCTGACCCTGTGGAGTCCCAACTTTTTTGTTTTTGAGACAGAGCCTCAAGCTGTCACCCTGGATAGAGTGCTGTTGCATCACAGCTCACAGCAACCTCCAACTCCTGAGCTCAAGTGATTCTCTAGCCTCTGCCTCCCAAGTAGCTGGGACTTCAGGTGCCTGCCACAACGCCCGGCTATTTTTTGGTTGCAGCCGTCATTGTTGGCTGGGCTGGGCTGGGCTGGGCTGGATTTAAACCCACCAGCTCAGGTGTACGTGGCTGGCACCTTAGCTGCTTGAGCCACAGGTGCTGAGGCTGGAGTTCCAACTTTTTAATACCCAGAAAATGGGGCAAGAGGGATGTAATAGAAGAAACTTTAGGGGGCAGCAGTATACAATTTAGTTTTCAGTGTTTTTGCTTTTGATCATAGTTGTGTGTTTTTTAAAACAAAATTACTTAAACACCCTTAATATTTTGAAATAATGTGAAGAGGCAGATGCATAGTCTTTGGGCTTGCATAATCTGTATTTTGGATCACTGAAACCTATGCTTTCTCTCTGAAACTCTGGCCCCTGGTTATTGTATTATTAATAACTTAATGTTTTAATTTTGTTGAAAATTTGATAGTTACTGGAAGCATAAGTAAAACCAAATAATTCCCTCTAATGTTACTACTGAGAAATAACATTTTGGTACATATACTTTTATATTTAGGCAAATATGCTTTTGTTGATGTTTTTAATCACTGTTAAATACAATTTAATCTGTTTCTTTAATGGCTGCTTAATCTTAAGTTTCAAGAATTATGAGTTATGTGCTAGATACTGTTTTAAGCATTTATCCATTTGTCACAACCACCCTAACACGTAGGTACTATCATCCCCATTTTACAAATGGAGAAACTGTAGCATGGGGAGATTCAAAAGCTTATTTAGAAATATTTATACAGTAGAACCTCTATAGTTGCCCACCTCCCTACATTGACCATTTCCTTTAGTTGACCTAATTTTCATAAGCACCACATATACGTATCAGTACAGTAGACTTAGTTCTTTATTTTGACTAGTTTGTTGAAGTCTGTTGGGTGGTCACCTTACAGAAGTACCACAGCTGTATTGACATGTGATGCATATCTGGTCTGTGAAAATGAGGTCAACTTGAAGTGGTTAGCTACAGAGGTTATGTTGCATATATGTATATATACCTAGCAAATGGCAGAGCCAGGATTTAAGGCAATTTTGAGTATGTACTCTTCGAGTATGTACTGCATACTATCTTAGAGTTTAATATCCTTGTTAGATATTTAGTTTTACTGATTTTTTTCTATAAAAAAAGCCTAAATGGAAGTGAAATCATTCTAATTAAATCTTTACACAGCTCGTATTAGACTAAATTCCTAAAAGTTTTATTGAATCAGAGTGTATCTTTAAGTATAAGGATTTGTATTAATGTATTGCTTTCCAGGAAGGATATAATGCTTTATTTATATTCTCAGCAGCAATATGATCTGTACAATTATTCTGCTCTTTCTTGTTTGGTCAGTGAAAAAGGCTATCATGTTATTTTACTATGCAGTTTTCTTCGTATCTTTATTCATTATTTGTATTCTCTTTGGAGCTGCTTATTAGGTTAAAAGACATCCCCATATATTTTGTCCATGAGGAGAACTTCTTAGAATCAAGAAAAAGAAATGATGAAAAAGACCCTTACAATTTTTATATCTCTGACATATCTTAAGCATCATAAGTACATGAAATATATGTAGATTATGGCTCGGCACCTGTGGCTTAACAGGCTAAGGCGCCAGCCACATACCCCTGAGCTGGAGGGTTCAAATCCAGCCCTAGCCCTCCAAACGACAATGATGGCTGCAACCAAAAAAAGGCCAGGCGTTGTGGCAGGCGCCTGTAGTCCCAGCTACTTGGGAGGCGGAGGCAGGAGACCCGCTTGAGCCCAGGAGTTGGAGGTTGCTGTGAGCTGTGATGCCACAGCACTCTATCCAAGGTGACGGCTTGAGGCTCTGACTCAAAAAAAGAAAGAAAAAGAAATATATGTAGATTAAAAATTAAGGTTTTTCTAAAGTCTTTTATATTACATTCTCCTTAGATGTTTCCATGTAGTTGTCAGTAATTTATTTTTCTTTTATAGTCGATATTCTACTAAAGGCTGTGGGAGACACCCCTATTATGAAAACAAAGAAATGGGCTGTGGAGCGAACCCGGACCATCCAAGGACTCATTGACTTCATCAAAAAATTCCTTAAACTTGTGGCCTCAGAACAATTGGTATGAAACCAGTGGCGATCATTTTCCTATGGAAATTTGCAGTAGTTCTTATGCAATAGCAAATAACTGTCGTTTATAGAAATATATATGGGACCAAAGATGTTACTTTTTGTTATACTCTTTATGTTTTTATTGGTAAAATTTATGAAAAGATTCTTTGGGGAATCCTGAAATGAAATGACTTTTAGATTTGCTTTACAATGTGAACCCTTTTTTTTTGTTGTTGTTGTTTTTGACCCACTGTATTAGCAGATTTCCTTAGAAAAGTCATTGAATACCCATGCAGAAAAATCTATCATAAACCATTACATTATCTGTACCTTAGCACAGAAGTTTTTTTTAAGTTTGTTTTGTTACCAGCATTGCTTTTTTTTCGAGTTAAGTAGTGAATCTTTGCCACACATCTATATCATGAAAGAACTAAGAGCTATACTTATTTCATGTTGTAGTATATGTTAGTAAACACTTCATGATGGTTGGTGTAGTAGGATTAATACTTTAAATGCCACTGATTTTGAATTTGATATCTCTATTACAAAAGTATCAGATACCATTATCTACAAATAGATGATATTCTTGGTTTATCATTAACTCAGCATATGAGTTGGTAGGTAATTGAAGAATTGCTGTCTTTCAAGTATAAATTAGGCATTTGTATGTGTGAGCATAGGGGGGTTGATATATTCACTAGTGAGCATAGGCGTAAAAACAGGTAAGATGAGTCAGCTAATCAAAATGGTGCCTATTCAACTTCTCTTAGTAAGGAGCAAACAACTGACTTATTTAAAAATTTGGAAAAATAAAAAAAAAAGAATTTGACTGTGAGTTGCTCCAGCAAAAAGGATATTGGTTAAAAAGTAAATGCAAGAAAGACTAATCACTAGAAGTTCTTTGAGGCAGCAGTGGCATAGAGCCAGGGATCCCTCCAAGGAAAGTTGTTTAGGAAAAGTATTAAAAATAATTGATAAGAATGTCATATAGAATTTAATGGAAGAGGGAATGTCTAAGAAAGGCAATAGATTTTAGTGTTTCTGCATGCATTTGGTTGCTAAACATTCAGAAAGCAGAGGATGTTGCCTAGAGTTCAAGTCTAAATGGAAAAGTCAGGAATGAGAACATACACTTGATAGAAATGAGCAGAGGCTGTTATCGCTACTAAAGATGCAACATGAGTTGGTAAGGTTAGAAAACAGTAGTACCAAGTAATTTAAAACATTAGTTTTAGAATTAAAGAAGAAAAGCCTTCAGAAATAGCAACAGTAGACAAAAATAGAAGAAAAGATGAAATGATAACACTAATATGTCCCATGTTAGTGTTAGAAGCTTGAAATTTTGTATGGCCTATTTTCAGTAATCTGAAAGGACTTAATATCAAGTATATTTGCTTTTATCATGTAAAATTGCCATCAATCACCATTTTAACCTATAAGAACAATTTCAAGTGGGTTAAATTAAAGCTTCTATAGTTAATTTGACTATCCTTTTCTATTTAAGTGCTAAGAAACATAAGAATCATTTTGTTACTTTCCTAAATTAAACTAGAATTTACATTTTCTGACTTTTATCAAGCAGTCTCAATCTTGGCTAGTGTCTAGCAAAATGGATGTTAAGGGGGAAAAATGTTAGAAATTCTGGGAAGAAAGCAGTGGAGTCTGAAGACAAAGTGGAATCTCTCATTTTCCAGAAGAAAAATAAGTCAATTAAATAGCAAACTAAAAACCTATGATTAGTATTTATCACAAAACAAGGTGACAAGATATCCTCATGAACCCGAAAACACATTTGTGGGGACAAACCGCCAACAGCCACAGGAAGCAACTGTAGTGGAGAAAACAGCAACCAACAGGGTTAGCATCTGACAACACTGAGAAAAGGAGAACCTCAAAATAGCTGACAGGCCCTCTTGAAAGCACAGTGAGCAAATTTGAGATACAAGTTGAAACTGAGGGGGAGTTTGCCCTCTGCTGTAGCATGTGATTAAATATTTCTGCACTAAGAAGTACTGACAAACTCAAGCTCAAAAAATCACCTAGTATGACTCCCTTCCAGGACAGGACCTCATACTAAGGAAAAATTATGGGAAATGAAATGAAAATTGAGCAGGGTAGAGATGTGAGAAAGGAAAGAGAACAACCCATCAAAGTGAAGGGGAATAGAATTTGGAAAGCCCAGGAAGCAGGCCTTTATATTTTTGAACACTGTACATAAAAAACAACAGAACAGGGAGCTCTGTGAAGTTGGAAAAAACTACCCACTGCATTCTAGAAGTTTAAGAAAACTAATTTCACATAAAAGTGAGCAACGAGTTCAGCGCCCGTAGCACAGTGGTTATGGCTCCAGCCACATGCACTGAGGCTGTTGGGTTCAAACCTGGCCCAGGCTAGCTAAAACAAGGACAATTGCAACAAAAAAATAGCTGGGTGTTGTGGTGGGCACCTGGAGTCCCAGCTGCTTGGGAGGCTAAGGCAGGAGAATTGCTTAAGCCCAAGAGTTGGAGGTTGCTGTGAGCTGTGGCACCACACAGCATTCTACCCAGGACAACATAATGGAACTCTGTTTCAAAAAAAAGGGGGGGAGGGCAACAGGAAGTATTAAGGTCAAATCCTGTACATGTTACAAGAAAAAAGGTAAAGCCTAACAATATCCCTAAAGGTGATGAAATCATGCCAGAAAAATGTACCTACAAGACCAGTCAAAAACTGTAACTTCAAATTTCAAAACAAGCTAAAAGATACTAAGAAAATGGTATAAGACATAAAAGAACAACATAAATCAACGTTAGTAAGACTTAGAAACGAAGTGACAGCTCAGGGAAAAAAAGTAAAAGAAAAATTATTTTAGAAATAGATGCTTAATAGAAGGAACATAAGAACAAATAGCAAATATTGTCTTAAAAAATAGAAGGCAAAAAATTTTTTAATTTTAAAAAATGAAAGGTAAAAAAAGTCAAGGAAAAATTGCATATTTGGTATGAACAAAGAGTGAATATATGAATAAGAATCCAAATCAAAGGTACAGAAAAAGTACTTAAACTATAATGCAAGGAAATTTTTTTTTTCTTTTGAGACAGAGTCTTACTTTGTCACCCTTGGTAGAGTGCTGTGGCATCACAGCTCACAGCAACCTCCAGCTCTTGGACTTAGGCAATTCTCTTGCCTCAGCCTCCCAAGTAGCTGGGACTACAGGCGACCCCCACAATGCCTGGCTATTTTTTGTTGCAGTTTGGGGCCGGGTTTGAACCCACCACCCTCGGTATATGGGGCCAGTGCCCTACTCACTAAACCACAGGCACCGCCAATACAAGGAAATTTTGTAAGATAAAATGAAATTGGAAACTCTATGTTGAAAAAAATACACCAAGTACCTGCAAGTATCAACCTAGAATAAAGAATATCAGGATACATTCTTATACATATGAAAAAAACATATGTCCTTTGGAAACCTAGGGAGAAGTAAGAGGCATGAATTATAAGAAAATTACACTATCATCAAACTTTGACAGAAAAGATATGCAGGGGGAGAAAGTGTGAGGTAAGGGTTTTGTGTCCTGCAAAACTGACTTAATAGAGCACAGACGATTACCAATGTGCAAGAACTTAGGGAATACAATTCCCATGAACCTTTCCTGGAGAATCCACTAGACAAAGAGCGTTATAACAAACAAAATAACTAGAGACATCAATTTAAAAACAAGTAATTTAACACCTGAGGCTCAGTGCCCCTTGCTCAGTGATTAGGGCACTGGCCACATGCACCGGGGGTGATGGGTTGGAACTGGGACTGGTGGGTTTAAAAGGGGTCAGGCCTGCTAAACAACAATGACAAAAACAACAAACAAACAATGTTAGGGCTAGGGCTAGTGCCTGTAGTCCCAGCTACTTGGGAAGCTAAAGCAAGAGAATCACTTAGGGCCAAGAGTTTGAGGTTGCTATGAACTGTGAAGCCATTGCACTCTACTGAGGGCAACATAGTGACACGCTTCCCCTCCCCCCCCCCAAAACTGAATCATTATTCAGGAAAACTACTTTTATCTGCCCAAGGTCTTGGATTTTTGGAAATTTTACTTTTTTTTTTTTTCTGAGACATAGTCTTACTTTGTCGCCCTTGCAGTTTGACCAGGGCCAGGTTCTAAATTGCCACCTTGGTATATGAGGCTGGCGCCCTACTCACTGAGCCACAGGCGTGGCCCATGGAAATTTTACTTTCATAAACCCAAGGTGACTATATCTACTTTAAAAATAACAAATTATGGCTCAGCACCTCTAGCTCAACAGGCTAAGGCGCCAGCCATGTACACCTGAGCTGGCAGGTTCGAATCCAGCCCCGGGCCGCCAAACAACAATGACGGCTGCAACCAAAAAATGGCCAGGCATTGTGGCGGGCGCCTGTAGTCCCAGCTACTTGGGAGGCGGAGGCAAGAGACTCACTTGAGTCCAGGAATCGGAGGTTGCTATGAGCTGTGATGCCACCACACTCTATCCAGGGTGACAGCTTGAGGCTCTGTCTCAAAAAAAGAATTATAAGCCTTTTCTAGTTTCAGCAGGATTGGTGATGATGACCTGTTATTTACACAGAGCTTTATGGAATGGGAACACACTTTCAGTTTTTTCTCTTTTAAACTAGTTTTGCACCCGTAGCACAGTGGTTAAGGTGCCAGCCACATACACTGAGGGTGGTGGGTTCTAACTCTGCCGGGGCTTGCTAAACAACAATGACAACTTCAACAAAAAGATAGCTAGGTGTTGTGGTGGGCACCTATAGTCCCAGCTACTTTAGAGGCTGAGGCAAGAGAATCGTGTAAGCCCAAGAATTGGAGGTTGCTGTGAGCTGTGACGCCATGGCACTCTACCAAGGGCAACATAGATTCTGTCTCAAAGTAAATAAATAAATAAACAGGTTGAATTCCTTTGTTTTTAACTATAGTTACTTTAGTTGTGAACTCTTGCCACAGAATCACATTGAATCCTTTTCTCCACCTGTTCTGCTGTCCATGTGGACAGTCATACTATCTCACTTTGTCTCCTTTGCCTACAAAGTTCTAATTACTACTTTCTTCAACTGATTGATTCTTCTCATTCCTCTGGTATCTCTTCCAGGAAGCCTTTCCTCATCCTTCTGGTAGGCTAGGCAAATGCCACTTTTCTGTCTGCTGTATACATCATTACGTACACGTTTCTCATGTATATTTTTTCCTACTTTTATGTGTTTGCCTCTCCAATAGTTCATAAACTCTTTAAGGTGAGAGATCATGCTATTATTCATAATTCCACACTTTGTATAGTTTTCAGCACATCATAGATGCTCATGAATTTTTGCTGAAAAAAACTCATTGGGAGGGCGATGCCTGTGGCTCAGTGGGTAGGGTGCTGGCCCCATATACCAGGGTGGTGGGTTCAAACCTGGCCCTGGCCAAACTGCAACAAAAAAATAGCTGGGTGTTGTGGTGGGCACCTGTAGTCCCAGCTACTCGGGAGGCTGAGGCAAGAGAATTGCCTAAGCCCAAGAGCAGGAGATTGCTGTGAGCTGTGACAGCATGGCACTCTACCAAGGGTGACAAAGTGAGACTGTCTCTAAAAAACAAAACCTCATTGGGAGCCCTTCCTCTAATTTGTACTGTACCAAAAGAGTAAAATCAGTGTTCACTCATGGTTAAATTGCCATGAACTATACACAAATTATATTGGTATAATAGGGAATTCATGTTAAGATGCACATGCTTTCTGGCTTATTTCTGAACACTTTTTAACAATAATTTTTATTTTTGAGTTGTCTCAGTATATTGCCCCAGCTGATCCTGAACTCATAGGCTTAATCAGCCCTCCCACTTCAGCCTCCCAAGTAGCCGGGATTGTCTAGGTGCAAACAACCACGCTGGGCATATTTCTGAAATTTTTTATGTTAGAACTATAATTAGCCTTAGCCATGAATTAATATTTAAGCATGAACTATTTTAAAATAATTTAGTAATGGCTCAGTGCCTGTGGTTCAACAGGCTAAGGCGCCATCCAAGTATACCTGAGCTGGCGGGTTTGAATCCAGCCCGGGCCTGCCAAAGAACAATGTCGGCTGTAACCAGAAAATGGCCGGGCATTGTAGTGGGCGCCTGTGGTCCCAGCTACTTGGGAGGCAGAGGCAGGAGACTTGCTTGAGCCTAGGAATTGGAGGTTACTGTGAGCTGTGATGCCACAGCACTCTATCCAGGGTGACAGTTTGAGGCTCTATCTCAAAATAAAATAAAATAAAATAAATAAATAAAATAATTTAGTAATGTGTATTAAGTACATATACCAGACACTAATACTTATTATGTATTATTTCATTTTATCATTCCAAGCAAACTCAAAAGGTATACTGTTATTTTCCAAATCTTAAATATAAGGAAACAGGATAAAAAATGTTATGTGTAGAGGCAAATCCTTCTCAGTAAAACCTGTGAACTTACTTACCACACTATTTTGCCTAAGGGAGAAAAGTTAGCAATATTTATACCTGTTATAGTTGATGACCAAAGTAGTATCTAGCCAACTGTTCTGAAAGTGTTTTTAAAAATACTGTTAGGTTGGCTCGGCGCCTGTGGCTCAGCGGGCTAAGGCGCCAGCCACATACACCTGAGCTGGAGGGTTCAAATCTAGCCCGGGCCTGGGCCTGCCAAACAACAATGACGGCTGCAACCAAAAAATGGCCGGGCGTTGTGGCGGGCGCCTGTGGTCCCAGCTACTTGGGAAGCAGAGGCAGGAGACTCGCTTGAGCCCAGGAATTGGACGTTGCTGTGAGCTGTGATGCCACAGCACTCTATCCAGGGTGACAGCTTGAGGCTCTGTCTCAAAAAAAAAAAATACTGTTAGGTCTAGTATATTTAGTCTCAGTAATTAATTATAGACATAAAAAGAAATTGAATATATTATGTGTGTTACCTACATATGTCTTGTTTTCCAAAAAAGAAACTTATAAAAAGGCACTTTGAGGCTTGGCGCCTGTGGCTAAGTGGCTAAGGTGCCAGCAAGGTTCGAATCCAGCCCAGGCCGCCAAACAACAATGACGGCTGCAACCAAAAAATGGCCGTGCACTGTGGTGGGCGCCTGTAGTCCCAGCTGCTTGGGAGGCAGAGGCAGGAGAATCGCTTGAGCCCAGGAGTTAGAGGTTGCTGTGAGCTTTGATGCCATGGCACTCTACGTAGGGCGGCAGCTTGAGGCCTTGTCTCCAAAAAAAGCACTTTGACATTGTGCTCTCTTGTTTCAGTATCTTCAGGTATTTTTTTTTTAAGTACTAGAAATATTTTAGCAAAAGTAGACTAAACTGAAACATTGAACAATGACTCCTTTAAAGAACAAAGTTCTTAGCACATTAGGTTTCAATTATGATATATTTTTTTTCTGCTTCATCTATCTACAGGTGACATTAGTGGAACCCAGCCTGAAGTTCAGTACCTTTGGATGTTTTCAAAGGTGGTTAACACCAAAAAGAAAACTCTGTGTGTCATACATATACGCAACAAAAATGAACAGAGTATCTTAACTATTAGATTTATTGGTTTTTCTCTGTGTGAAATTTTGTTAGGAGAAATACTGTATTTATTGGTGAGACAATTTTATGGTAATATTTCTTGAATAGCCCTTTGTCAATAGCTATTTGTAAGAAATATTTTAAAGTTTCGTAGTTTTAAAATGTTGGAGACCACTAAGAACATTAATTCTGTTATTTTATTCGTCTGGAAGAAAGATACGATCTTCATAAAGTTGTATTTTAGTCAGCTATTTCATGAAAAATAGAAGGCTTTTAAAGAAGCTTTCTTTAATTCTGAAAATAAAGAGTTTTAAATAGTTAGCTGATTGGAACCCAGAAAAATGCAGGTTAATCAGTATACTATTAAAAATGAATCTCCTTTTTTTCCCCTTTCTTGTAGTTTATTTATGTGAATCAGTCCTTTGCTCCTTCCCCAGACCAGGAAGTTGGAACCCTCTATGAGGTAAAAAGTTGATGCTTTTTCTTTTCTTAATGGAGTATGCACATCTGTATAATACATATACTGGTCTAGTATGATGATTAATTCACATCTGTATTTTAAGAAGTAGCATGGCATTCTTGTCTATTTTGGAAAGAAGAAATGACTTTCTTGTTCTCTGTTACATCTTTAACACCTTGAACATAGTAGGATCCTAAGTATAGTGATTGAAGAATCAAGGAATAAATTATTCTTCAAGGTAATCTTTTGTTTGTACTCTCAGAAAGTAAGATTACCCTTATCTGTATCTTGTTTATTCTACATGCTACATATATATATTATACATATTTTGTTTGTTTTTGTTTTTGAGACAGAGTCTCACTATGTCACCCTCAGTAGAGTGCTGTGGCATCACAGTTCACAGCAACCTCTAAGTCTTGGGCTTAAACGATTCTCTTGTCTCAGCCTCCCAAGTAGCTGGGACTACAGGCACCCACCACAGTGCCCGACTGTTTTTTTGTTGTTGTTGTTGCATTTGTCATTGTTTAGCTGGCCCAGGCTGGGTTCAAATCCCCAGTCTCAGTGCATGTGGCCAGCGTCATAACTACTGTACTGGCGCCAAGCCTCTACATGATACATTGTTCATATATTTGTAATCCAGATCTGCCTCCAGGAAACGGAAGAAACTGTAAGCTCAACTTTATTCAACATTCTTGGCAGTTTCATGGAAATAATCTGAGTATACATGCTAATACCAGTTCTAGAAAACAGCTGAAATTACATACATTGTGGTTGGAGATGTAGAGAAAGGGACACACGACTGCTCAGCCATGCCTATGAGGCTTAAAGGACAGTTTTATTAAACATTTATTATTATTGATATGTATCTGATATAATAGAAACTGGATCTTAAATAGCCTGCCTATCATGGAAGTAACTGATATATATATAAAAGTTTATGATACATATGACTTATTTATTCTTAGTTTCATCTAAAGATAACAAAATTGATTTGATTTGTTAACTTGTTTGTTTGGTTTTTTTGTAGTGTTTTGGCAGTGATGGTAAACTGGTCCTACACTACTGCAAATCTCAGGCATGGGGATGAAGCATGAGAAAGACAGCTTACTACTTACAATGAATTTTCTTAGAGAGACAACTCTGAAAAGTTGATACTTGTGGAAAGAGACTTAACAGATAAGATCTCTTCAGTGTGTGTCTGCTGTGACCCATGTTTATAAGAAAACGTCCACCGCATGAATGAACTCACAAAAATGTGATTTGTATTAATACACAAATCATCATAAAAGGTTGACTTTAGAATATATCTGTTGCTCCTACATGTTACTATTGTTATTGCTGCCTCCAAGGTTGAAAAGGAGACCAAAATGGTAAACTTCTTCATTGTTGGTTCTCAAAATTACCAAAATTGTTGTATATAATTAGTACTTAACTGATTTTTTTCTCCAGTGGTAAAATTTAATTTGCCACAGGGATATTCCCCCCCCTTTTTTTTTTTTAATTTATTAAGGGAACTTCAGTTCATTGGAAATAACGGGAAATTCACATTT